>PVKM010000142.1:72500-139928 GCA_004027735.1 Carollia perspicillata | reverse complement strand
GACATTTGTTCTCGCGGTTGGTGGATGCAACACACCAAGCTCGGGTCATGTCCAGTACCAGGAACACATAGCCCAATTAAGTGTCATCATCTGGTTAAGATAATGAAAACTTACCTTATATAAATAAAATAAAGTTCAAAGTTAGGATCACTGCTGGTTTGTCGTTTAGGGTACAAAGCACATTTTCCCATGAATCTGTCTCAAAACCAGTCAGGAACTTTGAATTTTCAAAAGTCATTCCAATGTTCTTATCTCATTTCCCTTGCAATACTCTTTTGCTCTCCAACATCAGCTTCTATTCCTGTTTAACTTTGTTTTGTTTTCCTTTTTTTGATGTTTTCAGCTTTAGTAACTTTCAACTCATAGAACATCCTATTACTAGAGAATCCATCTGAAGTCCTCACCTTTTTGGTGACTGGAGAACAGCAAATTGACAACAAAGGCTGCTTAACTACATGCAGACAGACATCCCTTGTCAAATGAAATTAGGTTTTGCAGAATTTTATCCTACTAATTTAGGGGGAGAAATAAAGTGACATTATTTTGACAAAAGAGCCTGGGACAGTCTGCATTTTAAGGTCCTATCTCCCCTGGTTCTGGGTTAGTCCTCAATATTTTCAGTGGACATCAGGTATACTAAAATCATAAAAATAATTTCTCTGAAAATTTTTAATCTAGATTTTCTTTCCATTCAGAATTTAAGGGAAGTTTTTTCCTTGAGTCATTTTATTTAAAAATGACAAACTAAAATTAATTTAATGACAAATTTTATTAAACATTAAGTAGCAAGATAATATTTAGAATCCAGTTTAAGAGACTGTGGAATGTTGTCTCCTCTCAGAAGAAGCTGAGTATTCATTTGTAAACCAACTTTTTCATAGAAAATTGCTACAAAGTTTCCATTGAAAGTATGGATAGAAAAGATTGATCTAGACAACAGCTTTGTTCTCTTGACTTAGAAATTCAGGAAAACGTCTGTGTAATGAAAATATCGATTGTTGTGATCTAAAGGATACAAAAATAGGTAACTGTCAATTCACTCATTCAAATGGCCAAATTTCAAAAAAAAAAAATGGCGACATACAGTCTGGAATTCAACAGCAAGACCGCCAAAGTGTGCACCGTCAGCAGGTGCAAACGGAGTCAGGACCCTGTGGCTGTGGTCCTTCATCATGTGCCCACACCTACCACAGCTCTGCTGTGTCTTGGTTACTTACCAAGTTGTCAGCCCCAGAGGTCTGGCACTGTGTGTGACCTTTGTGTTGTTTTTTCCTAGTGCCCAGCTACACGCCTGCATCACAGGCAACGTTCAAAATGTAAGCACGACTGAATAAGTGAATGAGTGTGTTGGCGAATGAAATAGGTAGTGAATAAACAATGGTTCTATGTTTCCCGTTGTCAGTTTTTCCTCATTCTTCTCTGGGCACAGGAATCACTACTTATTTATATAAGTTCCTGCCCTCGCTTACCGACTTAAGGCATCAGAATCTTTGGAGATTCACTATTTCAGATGGGGAACCTGTATTTTCAATTAACTAGATGATGTTTTTATTGAGCTTAGAAACACTTCACATACTGCATTTGTCTGTTTTCTCTTTCCTGGATTTCTTTTAATACCATATAATTGAGTTATTATTCAATTTTCAGGAAGTCTGTTTTTCCTTGTCAGTTAAAAGGGCTGTTTGGTAGACCTGGCTCTGTAACTCCAGCCTCAGAACTGGCTATTAAGAAAAGTAAGTGTAGTATCTAGAGGAGAGATTAGGGGGTGGAGGGATTGAGCAAAAAGGACTATGGACATAGACAACAGTGTACAGGTTGCTGGGGGAGGGAGGTTAAGGGAATGAAATGGTAACAGAAAAAATACAGTGAAGATTAAATAAGTGTAGCATTTGAACTGAGTGTAAAGAGACTCTAACCAGGGAAAATTTGGAGGTTGAATGTTAGCCACATTATTACAAAGGTTTTTATGCTAATACTTTAATTTTAATTCTCCCTTGAATCAAACAAGGTAAGTTAGTAAATAAATAAAAACTTGCTAATGTTATATTCCTGTCAGCCTGTACCCTATGAGGCCATTATCCACCATTACCCAACAAGGTGTCCAAACTTTTGGAGTCTCTGGGCCACACTGCAAGAAGAAGAGTTGTCTTGGGCCACACATCAAATACACAGACACTAATGAAAACTGATGAGCAGAAGAAAGATTTTAAGTAAGTTTACAATTTTCTGTTAGGCCACATTCATAGCCATCCTGGGTGCATGAGCCCTCTGGACTGCAGAGTGGACACCACTGAACTCTAAGACTTTCAGTGAATTTCTGGGATGGGAGTTTCTGCTTGTATTACAGAGCTACATTACTTGTCTTCACCCTGAAAGTTTCAGTGTATCATAAGTAGACTAATACATGGTATGTGTCTATGAGAAGTTTTCTGTGAAGCCTTACTGTGGATCTTCTTAACAAATCAAATGTAAAAGACCCATTTTTCCATGGTCAATAAGACAAAGGGAAGTAAATACACTTCAGAATATCCGCTCATTAACATTGTGACACTGAGTCTTGTTCAGGATGCAGAGGGGACACAAAACTCTAATTTCAAGAGAAAGAAGGTAGCTTATCACACAGAGGAAAGTCCATATTGAGAGGTAATTCTGCCTTGAATGTATCAGAACCAGGTTGACATGTTGTAGTAGGAGCTCAGAACATTCCACATAAAATGATACTGAGCAGGCAATTGGCAGTAGCACTGAGAGGGCATTATATTCATAATGTATACCTGAGGCTTTAAGACACTGTAACATTTACAATGTACAGTTAATGTTAAATGACTTATAAATTAAGAATTGAATTATTCTCCAGTTGCTTGGTGTGAATAATTAGCAGAACTGGTTCTTTGTTTAGTCTAAAAAATATACATGCTTCATGACCTTGGTGATCCATACAATTAATGTTAATGAAAACTACAAGTAAATCTGGAGCATGAGGTTCCAACAGTATGTAAAGTTTCCTACCAGCCCATCCACGTAAATCTTTAACTGGAGAGAAAAGAGATTTACTCTTATATGCTTTCATTTTTAAATAAGAATTAATTACATAAACTAAGTAGTCTAATGAAGAACTTACAAAGAGAACATCAAAAATGTCAGTGAAATAAAAACAAAAATATGTTCATTGACTTTATTGTTTTTAAAATATTATTTGATCTTTAAGAGCTGTGTAATTGTCAAATAAATTGCCAAGTAATATTATTATTTATTGTGTGTCATATTCCCTTTAGTCTAACCATAGACTACATTCATTTTAGCTGTAATTTGCTTAAAATATTTTTTGTCACCGTGAGGGATTGTTTTGCAGACTTGCTCATCTCTGGCCTTTTTTTATGTCCACATAACATAATGCACACTAACAAAAACAGGAAAATCTTTTTTCCTTTTTTGAATGTTTTTGCATATGGGGTGGCTCTAGTACTTTACTTAGTGTACCAGAAGACTATGTGGCATCATAAACAAGTTAAACAATGCCTGATTATTTTCAGTGTGAGATATTGAATTCTTATATAAAGTTAAACTATAGTTTCTAGCCTTTGTTTAGAAACATAGACATTTCAAAGAGATTGAGAAATCATTGGGAGAGTTCTGAGCATGTGTAACTAATTGTAACAAGCAAAATATAATGAATTTTAAGGTAGTATAGTAAGTTTACTTAACTTTGAAAAAAACTTTAATTCAAGATTATATTTCCTTAATAAAAGTCTTGAAAACATCTTCATATCATGATGAAAAGTGGAAAAACTGGTTAAAAATAAAAGTAGATGAAAAGGAAATTATGAATCTAAATCTCACTGGAATGCAATGCAATGCAATTCAAGTTAAAAAAAAAAAGTGAGTCCCACAGTTCATCGAAAAATACTATGTACTTACCAGGTATATTACTAGTAGGTACTTGATATCTTGTTCAATCCTTACCCTATTCCCATGAGTCAGATTTATTGCCATTTTAAAGATATGTACACTGATACTCAGATTCAGTATACTGTGTAAAACCCTGCAGCTAGTAACAAAGGTTGGATTCAGAAACGGACATTTTAGGGTTCTAAAGTCTATGTTCTATTATAGCTCACTGCCTGTCAAATATACGCAAAGCAATATGCCCTGTACAAAGATGTTATGATGAATAAGGTTATGTTCTGTGATGGAACTTAGAAACTGGAAGCGAAATGCAGTATACAGTAAGATGGCTTAAAAGCTAATGACTGCAGATTTGTAGTTAAAATTGTGTGATTCGTATTACTCTTCACCTTTCTACCATGCTACATTCTACCCCTCCAGTAAAATTTTATTCCTCATAAAATTCTCCTTTTGCTTTTCCAACATATGTTTCCAGATTATTTAAACTTCTTGCTTTTCTTACTAGTTAATAAATTAATATGTAGATTCTGACACTAATGTTACCTTTCTTCAGAATCAAAATTCAAACAAGTACAGTAGAACTTTAGGAAACAATTGATACATTTCTTTCATGTAGAAGCACTCCACCTCTATTATATCAAGTCTAACCTGCTCTGCCATTGGTCCTGTTGGCTCCCATTTCAATAGCTATGAAATGCTTTGCACCTTCCTGTGATAGTGGGCTCATTCTTGTATAAGAAAAACAGATTTCTTGAGACAATTCTATTTCTTTCACGCCCACATGGAAGGAGAACAGGACTGACCAAGTGCTGGTTTATTTCAAATATTTTCCAGATTATTTCATGCAAATTCTTTTTCTACAATATTCCATTGTCATTTTTAAGTGAGCTCTGCAAAGCTGAGGGCTCTGACTCATGAATGTTCACTTTCTTCCTGGATTAAGTAGGCAGCCACAGCCAAAAATGCCCAATGACTCAAAGTTTCTATGAGTGTGTTCAGTTTTTTCCCTTTTGCAAGTCACTCTGCGTACCAGCGAGTGGAAGAAATCATGATGTGCTGTGTGTCCTTCCTGCCATTCCCATGCAAACAGTACACTCTTCAGGACTCTTACCCTTTCCAACATATTCCAGGTTATAAAAGCCATCTGGTCCACTTCTTTATAAAAGGAAAAAATATATTTCTTCTTGTGCATTTACTTTGAGAAAGTTTATAACAAAGAATAGAAGTTAAGCAGAATAAATATCGGGAAAATTAGAAAATACTAGGTGAATAAACCCATTACAAATCTGAACTGCCCTTTGGTTGAGTTGCCTTGTATGAAGCCAATAATATTTTGATGAGTTTCAATGAAAATCCAGGGAATAGTTCAGCCTTATTATCAAGAGATAAATTATTTTCCTTATTAGAGTAAATTGAGTAAAGGTATAGACCTTACTTTCCCATCATGACATTAAGAGCTTAAAATGTGTCAAGTAAATACTATTAAAAATGTAAATATCTAACTCCTCAAAGAAATCCCTTCTGCCTCTGGTTCCTTGTAAGTAATAACTATTACCTTAAACCATATAACTTTCACATTGATAGCTGTTTCTTCACCCCAAGATGTCCAACAACTCACATTAGTTGAAACTTGAACTGTACACTAGATCAGACATTGTATTTCTAGGCCAGAAAGGTAATCTCATATCATTTTTTATGGTATAATCACTTAGAATGTCATATGGACCATCACACACAAAAGTCAAAATACAAAATGCAAATATAAAGGATGGCCAAAACTATAAAAACTCAGGTACTATCACCAAAAGCATAAAGGAAGATACAGTGAAAAAATTGAGTCTATATATTCATGAAAATAAATGATAGATAAAATGAATTTAATTGCATAAAGGAGGAAAACTACACCACACATTTATTTAGCAATAATAAGGAAATCCTTCTCAAACTGCGTTAAGAAAATCCAGTCATTTTCAGATTTTTTGGAGTAGTTTATTTCTATATATACACCTTCTTGGACAACTACTTGAAGTAACTCATTTTTAGTTCCACTCTATTTTTTGAGAAATTATTGCAGATATAGCAAATCATCTAGCTTTGGGGGATAAATGTCCAATAATGACCCAATAAACACTGGCTCCTCCTCCTTTCCCCCCAGAATTTAACGAAGTCATGTCTTACTGGGTTCTCCTCCTTTATCATGTCTGGGAATCCCTGAAGAGTGCTTACATATTGCATGAATCCAGCTTTTTTGTCTTACACATTCCCAGCCAGTCATTCTCTTCTAATTCTCTTCTCCATTTCATATCGTATCAGTGGCATCACAGCTTCTCAAATCTATAGACTTGTCCATAACAAAAATAGTAAGCCTGTTTTTCTTCTGCAGGGCTACTGTTGCCACATTTTCATACACCAGGCTTCTGAGACCCTCCAACTTTCTTTGGGACCCACAAGAAGAAAATCAATAGTGCAACCCTCCCTGATTGTCTCAGCAAACCTCTGATTGTATCTCTTAACTATATAATAACAATTTTGTCCCTGAGGTAATAACATTTGACATTAACACACTGATCCTTATATTCTTCATTATCACAAACCTCTCTATCCCACAATAAACTAGGGTTTTAATTTTCATGTAAAATAACACATAGGGTTACAGGAGGAAGAGAGGGAGGAAAGGAGAGAGGGAAGGAGGGATGGAGAGAGAGAGAGAGAGGGAGAGAGAGATTGATTTTCTTCTCCAAAGAGAATATAATGTTTCTCCAAAATATAAACTAGGGGATCCCAATTTAGCCATGCCAGAACAACTGTGATTAAATGACTATAAAAAGAGAAGAAAAAAATGTTTTCAGAGATTGGAAAGTGGGCAGTGCAGTAACACAATTCTAAGAAGCAAGTAAGGTGAGGCCTAATGCATAATTGGAACTTGAGGCTGATGGCATTTCTTCCACTGCTAATACAGTTCACGTTCTGAAAAGAATGTTCAAAACGTTTGAAGATTTTTTCATAAGAAGAATACAATAGGAATGATAAACATGAGGAAATAATGTTTCAAGTGTATCTGTCAATATTTGTGAAAACAGAAATTACTCGAGAAATTTAAGGCAGAAAGGAATTTGACACAGGGAATTCATGTCTATGTAACAGTTGCAAGGACTAGGACAGTGCTCAGGTGGAACCACTAGGATTTTCGGAAACTAGGCAGGAGGAGAACTACAGGACCCCACTGCTGATGGCCACAGCTATCCACAGCACCAAACTAGATGATTTTCTGTAGGATGTTGAGAAACTGTCGCACCTGGCCATTGCTGCCACAAGAACAAGATGGCCTCTACTTCTCTTTCTCTTTCCAAGTATCGAGCAACTATCTTTCATGGGTGGAGTCTAAACGAGACTCTGATGGTAGCAGGGACTCTTGGAAATGCAGTTCAAAGGCTTATGACTGCTGTAAAAACAAGAGTGGAGACAATCTGACACAGTAAGACATGCAAATTTGAAAACTTTTTTTTGTCATTCAACAAATACTTTTTGATTACCAACTTAAAATACACAAGCTACTTCACCAGGATCTGATTGGAGGCCTGGATAAACTGATAGGTATGCTAAAAAATATTGCAATTTGGAGGCAAAGATTAGACTTGTGGCAAATGCTACAGTTGCATGTTGGGGAGTATATGGCTAGTTCCAAATATGTAGTGTGAATAAAATGATCAGAAAATAAGAAAAGCATTAATAGAGGCAAAATTTTGTGTCCTTCAATTGCTTACTGTTAATAATCTTTTCAGTAGTATCTGTATTCCAAGAATCATTTGCTATGAAGTAAATAAATCACAATTTAATAAAGCATAATTCACTGCAAATAATGTGTTTTCCTTAGAGATGGTTAGGATATTGCTGACAGCATGTTTATAGGTGAACTAGAACTTGGTGGAGCTTCCCCACTCCAGAGTCCAGTACCCAGTTACGCACCTGAAGGACTTCACTTTGTCAGTTCACTCAGGGATTAATATGTCCTAGGGTCTGAGTCACATTAATCAACAGATAACAAGCAAAGAGATAAAACAAAAGGCTGATGTTTTAATTTACCATGAAAGGCCTATGTTAGCAGATCGTTGAGACTGGTCGTATTAACAGACTACAGCTTTTTCATAGGAAGAGCTAGTGCCCGAGGGTCATTTTAGGGCTATCCACTCCTCAGACCCAACTGTACACTTGCCTAGGCAGCGGGTCTCGCTGAATAAACAGAGAAAGAATCCTTGCCTTCAAACAGTGCTTTGGAATAGTGACAAATTCTTTTTCATAAATTTACTTTCTACACTTCCACATAACACTTGTGGTTTTGATTGCCATAGCATGAAATAATCTCTGGGGGTTTAGTCTATCATACATCAGTTTTATTTTGATTGGGATCTGTCTGGTGATTTTTGGTGACACCCGGACTTACTTATAAAACATCTATTCTGGGTGAACTCTGCAGGTGGCTTATTGTATTAATTTTCTGGTGATTCTTTTTAGCTACAATTCCAGAAGGTAATATTTTCAGCTGATTTCCACATGCTACAGATGTGCCTCGTTCACCAATTGGAGATACCAATACATTGACTTCAGCTAATACAGACACTATTTGTAATTATAGCCATAAATAACTTCTGAATATTTGGGTATTATTTTAATAGAGGTTATAAAACATTTCAAGCTACTTTTTATTATTTAACAAATGGGACACACATTGCTTTTAACAGTCATGCAGATGTCGAAAATTGCTCTCATCACTCAGAGAAAAGTGACACCATATTGTAAAACATGATTTTTATCTCAGCAAAGGTTTAAAAACAATTTCATTCTGATCCTCAGACTCTTATTCTCCTTAAACTCTCCTTTCATATGTAGTGATGTAGATTTCTATTTTAAGTTGCTAACAGTTTGTGATTTTTGTCCCTTTCTCTATTTGCAATGATAATTGGCTAATTAGAGAGTTGATCATTCACAAAAAAACAGCACTGTTCAGAAGCTAGCTTTGGATATGCAAATGTTCTTGTGTATCAAAAAGGATTATTTTTAATGTTTTTCCCCCAAACCTCAAGTGTTACTGTTTTTTTTTCCCTTATCTTCACTTCTGAAAGGTCATCAATGACATTTTTAAAAACACACCAAAAAATAAACTGTGATTAATTTGTTTCATGACGTTCGTACTGTTTTGTTTGTATACATTTTTAAAATGTGCCACTATCATTTATTTATGCATAAAATCTTGGCTCAACCAACTATGGTATTAACATTCAGTTTCATCTTTACATGTGGTCATTAGCACATGAGGATTTTAAGAATTATAGAATCTCTTTTATAAATCTTTATGGGAAAGGTATATTTACTCAAGTAACATAGATTTAGAATATCCTTTTGCAAACTAATTAGAGTGCTAAGTGAACAATGTCTGTCTCTTGGCTCTGTGGTTCTGGAGCTGTATAAAAATGTTTTTTTTTTCTAAAGCAGAAAGTAAAGCAAATACAAGGTCTTTTGTTTCAGTCATTTTGCAAACAATTTCTTCTGTTTCCATGTTAATTTTCTCCAAGCAACTATTAATCTTAAGATAATATCAATTTGTTTTTAAAAGCAGTCTATCATTTGTTATGTGCTCACTATGTGCTGTTTATAGATAATATTTTATTTGACCCTTACAGATGAGGAAAAAGAAGCATAGAGAATATGAATAACTTACCAAGGTCATACAAATAATAAACAACCAAGCTGAATTGAGCCTATGGTTGTTTGATTGCAGAGTCTGTGTTCTTAATCCATTTGCTATAACCAAACATATTGTAGACCAGTTACTGTGATGGAAAACAAAAAGAAATGCATGTTACACTAGCTTATGGAACATGCTCTCAATATTGGATTTGATTTCATTGTCTGAAACTATGATGTCTGTTAGCTTTCTCTTCTTATTTGTCCATATCGAATTTCTTCTAAGTCAAGTCGCTTGACCCAATCATCTTGGTCACAGCGTTTTGGATTGTGGTGGGTATTGGAGCCATGGTATCCTACATAAAGTCTAGTTTATAGCCTAGAAGGAGTCTAGCCCAAAGCTGCACTCCGTAGGGATGGTGATGATGAATTGAGCCAATCATATGGTCTTAGAGCATTTGAATGGAGAAGTATAGAGCGATATTGTCAGTTAGTGGCCTGAAAAAGAGGCCACGATCTAGTTACAGAAGCAGAACCTAAAAGGTATCTAGAGAGGAGCAGAAATAAAGCGTTACTACGTCAAAAATAATGGTGAGTGTGCAAGTAATATCAACAAATTACCGCAGCTGAAGGGTCTTTAATTATAATCCACTTTCTAGAGCTGTTCAGAGGGGCAAAGACTACAGACAAATGAACAGAAAAATCAAGGCAGCTGACAAGAAAGCAAGTGCATGAGGTCTTGTCCTCCTCCTCCTTTAATTCTGATGATGAGCAGTTCCCATCTTTTACGTCCATTTGAACCATGCTAGGTTCAATTCCCAGCCGTATTACCTACTAGTTTTATGTCTAAGAAAATTTTCTACCCCTTCGAGACAACTTACCCACCTACAGAATGGCCAGGACAAATATTATGTGATAGTTCCTGGCAAATGGTAGATTCTCTAGGAATATGACTTGAAATTACATGATAATATGACATGGTAAAATAAGAAATTCTACACTGGGACACCTGCTGAATATTAAGCTTCGCTCCTTCTTCTCTTCATTCTCATATTTCTCCTCATTTCTCTTTCTAGTGACAGCAGAAAGGAGCTCAGGCAAATTTCCTCCAGTTCCATCACCTCCTGAACTTCCCTGCTATGCTCTGCACTCATTTAAGACTATTCTCTTTGGTATAGGCTTTCTAAAGAGGAGAATGCCAGTGGACCTAAAATACTTCACATCTCCTTTTATAAAATTTCTAATCATCCTTTAAGCTCATTTCCAAGAACCATTTTCTGATTATTCCCTCTCTCCCCAGGTTTATTTACTTATTCACATTGTCCAGTCTATCGTAATTTTTGGTAGGACTGTCTTGTCATCCTATTAAGGTGGCAGTCGCTTTGAGGGCAGAAATAATATATTACTTGCTTTGCATCTCTAAAAGTATATAACACAGCTCCGGTATATAACATAGAAGTTATTCAATAAATATTTGAATTAAAATGCTGAGCCATGAGACAGGCTGCCCGAACAGAAGCATTTATCAAATCAAAAGGGCAAAGAAATGCTTGAGCTGATTTTGCTGATTTTAGGCCTCCTGTCCTTTCTGGATGTGGGAGGTTCGCCCTGATCGTGCATGTGTGGCTGCTTTGCCACAACCCAGAATTGCAGGTACAGATATTAGCACTGAGCAGATTTGAACAAGCAAGAACTTTTCAATTTGTCATGAACAGCTAGAATTCCAAGAAGGGAGGTGATAAGTTGAAAAATTGGGGGAAAATATGTTGTAAGAAGAATCTGGCACACCCCTTCCCCACCTCCATATTAATGAAATGAAAAGGGTGGGGGAAGGAAATGTTATGCTCTACTTTGGCAGGAAAATTGTGCATGTCCTGTGAGCAGATGAATATAGGACTGCGAACAGGAAACTGATTATTTCAACACGTTGTATTTCTCACTGAAAATATCATCCTAGAGGAAAAGTCCAAAATCTCTACTTTGGGGGCACCTACTGCTCCAACTTTCTACATAATCTTGGACTAAAGATAAAAAGAAGACATGTAATTACCTCTGAGGATGGGCCTTTGAAAATAAGCAAGATTAATATTTATCACATTTTGGCATTCAACCTAACGCTGACCTCCACTTACCACTACCACCGTTTCCTGGAAACTGTCTGTTACTCTCTCTCTAATCAGCTACTTAGAATAACCTATTTGTATATACTTTTCGTCCATTTGGGAGCACTGCTTTTTCCTTCCATCACCTCCCCCACTTCACAGTTACATTTGATTGTCCCAGGAGTAGGAGCCAAAGCAATCTAGACCAACCAGAATTTCTTTTTCTAAAATAGGAATTGAGATGGAAGAGGATTCAGTCTATAATGGAAAAATTGGGGAGTTTCTTTCTGCCAGATTTTCCACACTATGAACCAGCAGAGAGAAAGTTAAAGTAGAATTGAAGTAATAATAAATAAGAATAAAACAGCTATAAAAAGA
Source organism: Carollia perspicillata (assembly GCA_004027735.1). NCBI lineage: Eukaryota > Metazoa > Chordata > Mammalia > Chiroptera > Phyllostomidae > Carollia > Carollia perspicillata. Next base: position 127,860 of record PVKM010000142.1, on the reverse strand, counting down.
GAGGGAAAAGGTGTACAGAATATTTAAACTTTTGGTTCCAAATCATTCATAAGGGCTATTCGTTTTTATTCCTTGCCTGTGAGATGCTCCTATATCCTTCAAAGCGATCCCCTTTCCCCATAAAGACAGCTGGAATTGTTTTCTGTTATATACAGTCAAGTGAATCTTAAATATCTCCATCTCGTATAACATCAGTATCAGTCCGTCTGAGAATAACCCAAGCAGCCCCCTCTCGTCTTCAAAGTGGAACAGTGCATGTCTATCCAGGACTAAACACAGAATCCCAGTCGCTCTCCAACACAACTGTGCAACGATGATTAAAGCTGAGCCATTAAAAAAATAAAAGTCAAAGGTAACCGTTGCAAAGGTTTTACAAACATGAAATAATGTTTAATAAATCACAGCAGCAAAACAAAATAGCATGTAGTAAGTAAAAGCAGCAGCCTTCATCAATCAATAAAACAAGGGCTTGTTGTTGTTGTTGTTAAATTTGACAACAGTAGTTAATTGTGTGTGTGTTTGTGTGTTTAAACCTCTGCTGTATAGTGGTCTCTCTGGGTCCCACATAGAGGGTGGAATTTTGCAAAAGGTAAGACACAGGTGTGCATCATTTGAAACAGAATTCATTACCAGATTGTATTATTTTACTCCGCCACCATGGAAGGTTACAATAGACGGATAAGCTGCCACACTTCGGGCAGTGGGAAGCACATAAACAAAAGTTTTACAATGAAAAAGCTGCGGGGTTAGGAACATACACAATATTCCCCATGCCATCTGATTTATTCAGTAGGACTAGGTTGAAAAGGTGATCTTTTCTAAATTTCAGTGCATTTTCACTGTGATAGAGCAGCAAATCCACTTACAAACCCCTCTAAATTACTTGGCAAGGGCTGAACCCTATTTTTCTTTTTTTAAAAAAAGAAGTACCATTACAAAAAAGATAATTTGTAGTCCTGGGTTTCTAATATACAATAATTCTGACCATTTAAAACAGTTTTTGTAGGAAATATTTTATAGTTAGAGAAATAGTTTTTGACATTTTGGGGGGAAAGAACAATGGGCCGTTTACAGGTCTACACAGCAGATTAATGAATCTAATTGAGTCTGTAGGGAAATGTTTCAGTTTAACTACTGGAACTAATTTATACATTCACTACATCGTAATAAGTCAATTTAAGTTTCTGGAAATAAAACTGGATATCCTGGGTATAGATTTGAACTATAAATTTCTGCAAGAAAGGAGTCTGTGTGTTCATTATACATTGTAAAATTACCATATGGACCTGTCAACACTTCTTAGCACAGCTTTGTAATAATGTCATTTAGTTTAACATTGTAATGTGCCAACTGAATTAATGTGTATGACACAAAGCATGCCTCCCTCCCAACCTCTGCTTCTGGGGAGCTGGGCAACTTTTAAAGGTTTTTCTCAAGGCAAGAGCCTCCTGCATTTGCATAGAGAACTTCGATAAGAAGATTGAGTGTAATCACATTTACTGGGAGCTGCTGAAAATCAAGCTACCGGGCTCTGACGCCTAAACTTTCCCGAAATATGCCGTCACTACAAATGGAAATAAATCTTCACCTGAGAAACCTTACTTTACAACCAACACTGATCAACATCAAGATAGCTATAGCTTTCTTTATTAATTTCTTTTTGAACTGTGTAAAAACTCTACATAGGGACAGTAGAGAAAACATTCAACACATAATATTAATAACACTTTGGTATTACTCTATTACTCTAAATGTTCTCTTCAATATGGATATTTATCACATAAATATAAAAACATCTTCCATCCAGAATATCATTAGAACATGACATAATATAACCCTGTGGAAGAACAGGCAGGCAAAATGAGAAATGGGGAAAACAATTGCTAACATTTATCATGTGCGAAGTCATTTACATGTATAATTTGATTTCATTCTCCTAACCAATTTTGTGGACGAGGAAACTGAGACATAGAAAGATTGGAATGTTTCTCCAAGTCCTTGTACATAGGAAAACTTGTATTTTTATTTTATCTTTTATTTTCATTAAACTTTAAAAAAAAAAAACTCAAATTTTAAAACAGATATGTCCAGTGCCAGGGCCAGAATCCCCAACTAGTATGTCACACACTCTATCCAGAATAAAAATAATCACTAACTCTTACATAGAGCCCATTCCAGGTAATTAAATTACTTGACATTTTCTCCTTACAACAATCACATAAGCTAACCATTACAAGCTCAAAGTCACATTGCTAGTAAGTGGGAGAGCAAGAATTTGAACCCAGGCAAACAGACACTAGGGTTCAATTTTCTTCAGCTGCCACATAGATATATAATTTTCTATATGGCCTATCTTAGTAAGAGAGTGAGTTCCACTCTTTTACATGATGACAAGAGAGTCAGAAGTCCTCATCTGTATACAAATTCGGTCCTAACCATTCCTTGTGTTAAGGCATTGCCTTAAAAATCCTTTTTCTTTACACAAGCAATACAGTATCATATCAGCTTTTATGAACACTCTAGGATAGATGAGTTGATCTGATGAGCTAGTTCCCATTACACAGAGAGTTAAATTTCAAGCAGAGAGAAATTTTAAGTTTTTGTTCTTTTCAAGATTTTCCAAAACTTAATCTTTATTGTATTTTTCCCCATTACCATTTAGTTCCCTTATATCCCCCACCCCCAGCAATCACCATACTGTTGTCCATGTCCATGAGTCCTTTTTCCTTTGGTCAATCCACCTACCCCTTCACCTATCCCCCCCATTAGCTGTCATCCTGCTCTCCATCTATGGGCTTGTCCCCATTTTCCTTTTTAATTCAGTTTGTTCCTTAGATTCTACATATGAGTACAATCATATGGTATTTGTCTTTTCTGACTGGCTTGTTTCACTTAGCCTAATGTTAAGGCCCATCCATACTGTCACAAGGGACAATTTTTTTCTTTTTTACAGCTGAGTAGTATTCCATTGTATAAATATCCCATAGTTGTTTTATCCACTGATCTACTGATGGATACTCAGGCTGCTTCCATATCTTGGCAATTATAAATAACACTGCAATGAACACAGGAGTGCTTATGTTCTTTCTAATTAGTGTTTTGGGTTCCTTTGGATATATTCCTAGAAGTGGGATTGCTGGGTCAAAAGGCAGATCCATTTTTAACTTTTTGAGGTATCTCCATACTGCTTTGCACATTGGGTGCACCAATCTGTATTCTGAAAAGGTCTAGGTTCTCCCTGAAAAAAAAATCAACCAAGTAGCCTACTAGGCATCAAACTGTGGGAGATTTTGAATAAACAGGCTATTAGTTTACATGGCAAGGAGAAAGGACATCTAAAAGGGACAGCTGCTTGCCTAAGACTTGAACTTCTAAGCCAGCCTGATACACCTAAGCATCAGAAAAGGAATGACCAAAGAAATTTGACTTCTTCACAAAAATCTTACTAGTTCAGACCAACCATTCACTCAGCTTGTTATTTCTCCCTTTCTACTTGGTTCCCATTATTTATTTAAACTAGACATTTAAAGTTTCATTTCTCACTTTTGATCATTGGTGCTCTGGGGCTGGGCTCCCCACTTGATTTATACTCAAGCTCTAGTCTCCATGATCTAGATCATGCTGTAATCGATACCTAATACCTTGGAAAAGAAACAGCCCAGAGACCCTGAAAGCAGATGTGTGTTTCTGCCTCTTTGAAGTCTTGATCAGCTTGGTTGAGTATAGCTACAGTAAAGGTTGCAAGAACAAAAAACAATAGTTTTTCCCCTACCACCACCACCTTCACCATTAATACCCTTCTCAGCTATTTAAATTTGTCCTCTAACAACTGTCTTGAAAGAACTCTTGCCAAATTTAATGGGATCCTCTTCCAGTTTTTCAGTATCAATGTCTATTTTCTTATACGAAGATGGCAATAGACAAATTTTAACTATTGAGCAAATTACATCAAAATCTGGGTGTGCTTCCTGGCAGAGAACTTATCATTACAAAAATTCTGTAAATTAGTTGTTTTTTTTTGGGGGGGGTGCCAGAAATGATGCTTAATTGCTGTTTCCTATGTAAGTAACAGATTACAAAGAAACCCAACCTTCCGTGTTTCGGGTGAGATGAGAAAGATTGAGTTCCACCATTTAATCCACCTCACATGAGGTGGAGAGAGGTACAATTGCACACCCTCAGACACTACCTTTATGTCCTTTGAGGAGGTAAAGGGCACATGATATCTACCTTCGAGCACTCACCTGACGAAGCCCACAGGGTTGACACAGTTGAGGCCAAATCTCCTCAGCCGAGTAGTCTCTATTGGTCAGGCCTGTTCTTTAGACATTAAAAACAAACAAACAAGCACCCCCCCCAAAAAAAACAATAAAAAGTAAAAATACCAGTAATGATCTTAAAATACAAAAAAATAAAATACTGAAGAGTGAAACAGTACAATAATAATGCCCACTCATTGACTGCTATTTCTCATGTTCCAGAATGTCTGTCTCATAAGCTTTAAAAGGAAGAAAAGTATGGAAAGATTCCAAGCCAACCACCTTTACCAAATTGAAACAAATAGAACTACTAGGAACATTGAATTTCCCACATGACATGTTTAAGAATCACAAAAGTAAGTATGGGTCCAGTGAATCATCTCAGTGGTTTACCCAGGTTGAGAATCATTAGGTCATAAAGCTCACGTTAAAGCACGAACGTCCTGGCTTGGTTTCCTGCATTGATCAGTGCGGGGCACTGGCCTCTTTCCTTTGCCCTTCCCAGGCATTGGCTTAGTCTTAGGCCCCGAAAACCATGGTGAAGGAAGGGGTTGATAATTATCCCGGGAATTCAGGAAGTGCAAATCTAGATCCTGTGGATTCCAAATTGGATGTTTTGGCTTTGGAACTCAATTCCAAGAGCATTATAAAATAATCACCTCTATTGAGGCCTTGACTTAATTCTATTAATTATTTCAGAAGTATGAGAAAGTTGTACTACTATACCATTTTAATCGATTTTTATTCTCTTTTTTCAGCAGTTTGATGAGAATGCTTATCTTTTGCTTTATGATAATGATAAATGGAGAGAAATGTAAAGGATCATTCTCCTCTTGATTATGCTTGCACTTTTCCATTCCAACATTTCCTTCTTCTGCCTACCCCCCCCTTCAACATAAGCCTAGCTTTTTTATTTAGATAAAATGTAATTTGTTCAAATTGTCCTATTCAATCTTTTCAGAAATCCTATCTAGTGTATGAGACAACATATGGCTTTAGAATACTTAGCATTTGTATGGCATTGCTCATCTTCAATGCACTTCAGAAATATTAGCTAATTAATTAATTAGTTCCTGATTACAGGGGAGTAGAAGTTCAAGGAGAAAATTGACAACGTTTCTCCACTTTTATAAAGAAAAAGTTGCGTATATGAGAGAAAATTATTTGAGTAATCTGTGCTATCATAAAAAATGTTATAAATGTCTTTTGCTAAAACAAGGTATAATAATTACTAAAAATGAAAAATAGTTGCAATAATACTAGTACAAATACAACAATATTTTGTAAGGTAGATACATATTTGTTAGACTTTGCTCCTGAGGAGCAGGGCTGTGTTTTGTTTTCCTTTCTGCTCTGACACCTAACAGCGTCCCTGGCACCATAACACATAAATACAGTAATTTATAGGTGATGAAGCATAATTTATAAGCTTTATTTTATACAGTGATAAACAATAGGAGAGTTAATACAAAACAGAATTATTCCATGCAAAAAAGAAAACTAAGGAACTCAACACTGTGGTTAATTTTCTAATCATAAAGTTGTGTCTACATGCCATTACACCTCAAGATAAAAAAGAGGACAGAAAAAAGTTGGCTAAAGATTAGCATAATCTGTCTATGTGTACAAAATAGATTAGGCTTTTGATGTCATTATCCACAAAGAACAATCTAATTCATTCAAACATAGGCTCAAATATATATTTTCTTAGAATAGTTACCTTGATAATACGACAGTTAAATTAGTTGAGAATGTAATTCCTTCTCATCTATCTAATGCAAACAACTGGATATTTCAAATTAACCTTTAATTTTATTTTTTATTTTTTATTATTTTAAATATATTTTATTGATTATGCCATTACAGTTGTCCCATTTCCCCCCTTCATTCCACTCCACCCTGCACATCCTCTCCCATCCACACTCCCCCCTTTAGTTCATGTCCATGTGTCATTAGTTCTTTCGCTTCTACATTTCCCACACTACTCTTGCCCTCTCCCTGTCTATTTTCTCCCCACTGTCTATGCTACTTATTCTCTGTACCTTCTCCCCGACCTCCTCCTCCCACTCCCCTGTTGCTAACCTTCCACGTGATCTTCATTTCTGCAGCTCTGCTCCTGATTTAGGTTTCTGCTCAGTCTGCTTTTTTTTTGGTGTGGATGTTAATAACTGTGAGTTTGCTGTTCTCTCTCTGTTCATATTTTTTATCTTCTTTTTCTTAGATAAGTCCCTTTAACACTTCATACAATAAGGGCTTGGTGATGATGAACTCCTTGAACTTGACCTTATCCGAGAAGCTCTTTATCTGTCCTTCCATTCTAAATGAAAGCTTTGCTGGATAGAGCAATCTTGGATGAATCCTTGCCTTTCATGACTTGGAATACTTCTTTACAGCCCCTTCTTGCCTGCAGGGTCTCTTTTGAGAAATCAGCTGACAGTCTGATGGGAACTCCTTTGTAGATGACTGTCCCCTTATCTCTTGCTGCTTCTAGAATTCTCTCCTTCCTTTTAATCTTGGCTAATGTAATTATGATGTGCCTTGGTGTGTTCCTCCTTGATTCAACTTCTTTGGGACTCTCTGAGCTTCCTGGACTTCCTGGAAGTCTATTTTCTTTGCCAGATTGGGGAAGTTCTCCTTTATTATTCATCCAAATAAGTTTTCCACTTGTTTCTCTTCCTCTTCCCCTCTGGTATCCCTGTAATTCAGATGTTGGAGCGTTTAAAGATGTTCCGAAGGTTCCTCAGCCTCTCCTCACTTTTTTAAATTCTTGTTTCTTCATTATTTTCTGTTTGGTTGTTTCTTTCTTCCTTCTGGTCCACTCTGTTGATTTGAGTCCCAGTTTTCTCCCCATCACTCTTGTTTCCCTGTGCATTTTCCTTCATTTCACTTAGCATCGCCTTCATTTGTTCATCTAATTTGTAACAAAATCAACCAATTTTGTGAGCATCCTGATCACCACTGATTTGAACTGTGCATCTGATAGGCTGGCTATCTCTTGGTTACTTAAAAGTATGGGCTCTGGGGCTTTGAGCTGTTCAGTTTGAGTCATTTTTGGTCAGGTGGCACCTCAAATTAACTTTTAATTTTATACATGAGTTCCTGATTTGATAGAGACAGAAAATTAGTCTGTCTGTGCACATAAACAGTGAAATTGTTTTGATAGTCAAAGTACATATTTAGCAATAGAGATAAAATTATACATAGAGGTGGGGAAAAGTAGGTACACAGTTGTAATACAAATAAATAATATAATAATTGATAAATAATAGAACAAGAATAAACTGTGTTTTGCACACTCATAATCTTAAACTTAATTTTTCCCATCTCTGTATGTGTAAATATATATATAAATTTAGAGATAACTTTAATTTTTATACATGAAGTCATGATCTAAGATTTAATTATTTTTTTCTGGACAGAGAAAATTCTTTAATATTGAGCAAAAGTGAACCAACAACTGAAAGTTTATTCTGGTATGTAAGAAAATGTTTGCAAAATAGTCTAAAAATTTGGATCTGTAAGCTCTATATATATTATTATAATATATATAATTATATATATATATATATATATATATATATTACCCCACGATGCATAGGAGTAAAATAGATATGAAATTCAACAGCGCAGCAGTGGTTTTTAAGCTTTTTGGGGGACATCTGACCTCTTTGAAAAAACTGATAAAATTTCTAAAATCTTTCCTCAGAAAAAGTAATATAAAAATAAATGCAAACACAATATTTTACACTTTATTTCAGGAGAGCCACACACCTCAGAAAGTTCTAGATTCCCTGTGGAACCCAGGTTCCTTGTCAGACAGTGGTACAATTGACAGAAGTTGAGATATCCCAACGAAAGGATAAAGAGAGTAGATCATTTCATATTTGGGTGTGTTGAAAGTTTCAGGTGTCACTAAACATTGAGTCAAAGTGTTTGGCATGTAGTTGAAAATTCTAAAGCTGAAGAGAGTGAGGTCGGGGCTAAAAGCAGAAATTTTTGGTCATACATGGTGGTAATGTTATAATCATGACAGTGATCATAGTCAGCAAGGAAGACTATAAAGGAATAGGAAAGAAAGGTATTTGGAAAGATGGTGAGATGCCTTCTTGTAAGGAGTATGAGAAAGAGCAAATAAAAAGAAAATGAATGAGGGACCAAAAAGCCAGAGGAAAAGCCAGGAAAATCAATGTCTTACCAAGAGAGATTTGAGCAGCAGGTAGTCAACAGTGTCAGCTGTTGACTGCTTAAGGAAAACTAAGATTGAGATCCTAATCAAGACCATTTAGTTTGGTAAATAGGAGATCTCTGTTAAAATAGAAAAGGTCTGGAACTATAATTTAGGGGTTAAAAAGAAAACAGAGGAAAGAATAATGAGGAGAAGCCACTATATTATTGAGAAGTTCTTTAGTCAAAAATTTTCAATAATAGAACGGTAAACAATGTTTACACAATTTTATTTACATTAATCACTTTATCCAGAGAATATTAAGGAGCTGCAAAAGAGTGAGCAGGCCACTTTCCCCAACCTTCCTTTTTCCTGATTGTTGTCTCTTATGCATTCTCCTTTTTCTGGAGTATCAGGAGTTACTGAGCTAGCTAGAGCAGAAGATTGTTTCACACAGAGAAACATGCCAGCTATGGACACTACACTAAGATTATGAATTGCTTAAAAAAAAATCAACCAAAAATCAAAATAATAAAAAAAGAATTGCTGACTCTACCTGAAATAGAGGCACTTCCGTTGTCATAAGGAAATTGTCACCTGCCCAGAGACTGAGTCTGGATGCTGTGGGCGGACAGCTAATGTTTACCAGCTGAAGAGATGCTGCAAGGTTTTCCTGCAGATGCAGTCTTAAGTAAAGGATGGTAGAGATTACTACCTCACTGAATTAGTTGAAGAGGCTAATCCTCACAAATGGATAGGATTTAAACTATGATTGTGAGATTTTTATCCAATTGCATAAATGTGAGTTCAGATTTGTAGACTGAATAAAACAGAAAAAGATATGAACATATTCATCTTGTAACTTTTAGGTACATTTTAAATCATCGTTTAGTATATATTCCTCTCAATAAAAGTAGCATGCTGAAATGGAGGAATTTGTTGCAATAAAATTTAAGTCAAGCTATTATGTTACCAACTCAGTAGTAGAATACCTTAGATATTTAAATTTGTGCAGAAGGACTTATAAATAAAATTCTCTGGCCAAAGCCACCACGTATGAATTTGGAAAGATAACATCTATTTATGGGTGACCAGAGAAGTTGAGAATCGTACTAAAAAACTACCTCTTTACAAAATATGCACATGAGAATCACTAAAATTTTAAGTACCCTTTTTACTTAAATAAAGGATATAAAATGTATTGTGATGGTAAGTATGCACATATTCACCCTTAAAACAGAATTTCAAATACTTAGTCTTTTAAGAAAATACATTGCCAACCTATTTTAACCCCATATAAATGAATTTTATTTTCTGTGTTATTATAAACTACAGTTGCTTTCTAATTAATTTTACTCCAAGAGTAATAACACTTCAGAATACACTCATGCACACACACATGCACCCCTGGGTCACACATATCTGGGTAAAGGAATCAGAGCATGTAAGAACCAAAAGGACATTCTGAGCATGTTTAGTGTAACTCCAGCCTTGCGTTAGCAGACATGCACCTGGGCTCACAGAGTATCAGTCCTTATCCACGGCCCACAGTGTGAAAAATCTGCTAAGAATTTGATGTTCAATCTCATAGTCAGCCATTTTTCTCGCATATTACCATCTTTCATCATTTCCTAAATATCCTCTGTGAGTGTTCCTTTTTCGTTGTTGTTTGGTATACTATGTCGACACACCTTCCCTCTCTTGTATGCAAAGAGGGTCATGGTAATTTCTAGTATTCCTTCAGACACAGTAAATAAGCTAAATAAGTAAGAGTCCAACCTCATAGTGCTTATCTAAGCCCTATTTACTGAAATGATTCTCTTCCCTGATGGATGATAACTTATTGATTTCAAAATCAAGGTTGTAAATATAAGAACCGATTCTTTGAAACCTCTGCCTTGTCCTGTTTGTAGAGGATATATAACATCAGACAGTGACAATTGCCTTTGTATGTACTGATGATTCAGGTTTGAACAAGATATCTAATCTGGGTCATCACCAACCACACTGTCCTGCACATGTGTATCTCTAAGCGGGTTGGGTATCCAGTGGGTCGTTTTAGAAATTGTGGTGTCTCTTCCAGGTGACCTTCTTGTAGCCCAGGCAAGATGTTGTTGCACAGTTAAGGGTAAAGAGGGAACAACTAATTCTCATCATTCACACTCATCCTAAGAGAAGAGATCTTAGGGAAGACTCTCTCCATCTTTGATTTTAATCCAGGGTAATTATTCAAATAAGCCACTCTATTACTTCAAGTCCTAATCTGTCTTTTTCTAAGAAAGGAATAACAATCTAGTGCTGTAACATGTGCCTGGGATCTCACCTGAAATAAAACCACATACTATATATAGTAGGCTAATATAGTAGAGGCCTTTATAGTTTCCAAAGTACTGTAAAATGCATGACCTTATTTAGACTATATCTAAGTGTTTAACCACAAGTGTTTCTATTTGGGAATTGTGAAAGGTAAGGCTTGAGGAAAGTTTTCAAGGTCATGAATCTAACAAATGTTCTCTTTGTTATTTTTATTCTTAACTGTTATTTTCAGTCTTAAAGCACCAAGTACTATACAGTGCTGATGGTCTTTGCCTACATGGAAAACACGGTATCCATGAGTGGGGCTATTATGGCCCAATAGCAAGGGCATATAAAAAAGCACAGGTTAAGAGGGTCAGAAGCTCGTGTGAGTGCTTTCTCAACAGCATGCCATTACCCTGAGCCTGTGGACCCTTTTCTCAGTTATCCTCTAGTATACTGAACATGTAAATATTCCCCCCAAATAATATAAAGGTCTCTCTAGCAGATGACTTATAGGCCCCCATGAGGATATTTTGTGAGACAAGAAAACAGAATGATGTATTTTGTCTTATTTTTCTACTTGTGAGCTTCTTTGATGGAAACTGTCCTGATGTCATCCAGATCAGCTCAAGTGAAACATTTGACAGGTCCATCTGTGTCCACAGTCACCCACAAACATGGGCAACTGCCACCCATCTGCCTCCCTACGCTCTTGCTTTGTTCCTGTTTTGGTTATTTTGTTCTCATAAAGCCATAAGAGATAGTAAGAGCCTTCCCTCTCCAAGAAACGTGGAGAAAGTGGATCCTATGCTAGCTTCGAACCTGAGAGAGGAGTGTCAGAGAAACGGCATATGCCACTGTACATATGATGTACATGGGAGCGTACATGTGCAATGTATGTTTAATTGTGCTCCACAAATTCTCTAGCAGCATCCTCACATTTCATCAAACATGTTGCTTAACTTCCAAACCTGGAATTACTAGTAATCATTTCAATGATTAAGTATGACTCATCCATTATTCTGTACTTTCCCCAATGGATTGTTTTCTCTAAATGACAAAAAATGTTTTAAATTTGGGAACACATTTTAGATCAATTGTTCTCTGTTTAATTGCCTGAATTACATGATATCATTAACTAATGAATTATGAAGAGTTAAATACTTGCTAGTCCTTTTTTTCTCTCTCTTTATACTGTGGAGGAAAACAATTCACCTTGGGTTAAACAATGCCAGGATTATTTCAACCAGGGGAAGTGCAAGTAAGAAACTTAAAAGTGAGAAGCAATTTACATTTTTTTCTTTATTGCTTTCCTAGGATATTTCTGTATGAAATTCCAACAGTAATTAATGAGTCTAAAAGTAATGTTATGATTCAAACAATTCTGTAAATATGATAAGAATTCAGAATAACTGTCAAAGCTCAAAACAAAACAAATATGTCAGTGAATTTCAAAAAGGATTATTTGAGTCAATTTTAATCATTGTTCTTTTAAAGAACTAATATGATTTGAAAAAAGTCAACAGATTACAGCTGAGTATACAAATGTGCAACCGTATCATATAAATTCAAATCTTGTAAGATATGTATCCATCCACCATTGTCATGTAGCTTTGGGATAATGCAAAGAACCAATTTGCTGTTTTCTTGTCATTGCCTCTCTGAATGATTTTTCTCAGTAGGGAATATCACTCATACTGTAAGAATATGTATGAAATGCTAGATTATGATAGTGTAAAATCATTTTACTTAGGTAAAGACTTTATTTTATATTCAAACCTGCATTTTCTCTTCTAAAAAAGATAATTGTTGTGATTTTTTTATTGATACTCAAAAATTTTAAAGGATTTTAAATCTTTAAATGTATTTTTGAACATAAAGTCAATTTAATGCCTGTGAATAATGCAAACTTCACTTTATTCAAATGAAAGTTACTCTAAATATTATCTAAAATGACTTTATATTTTCATCATTCTTTTATTAGATAAGTGATCTTCAAGTTTAAAAAACAAGTTTATTAAATGAGATAAGTCTCAGTTAATTTTTAGAAATTTATTGTTATGGTTATTGTTTCTTTCCTTTTTTTATGTGGAAATAAATTGGAGATGCTCAAAATTCTTTTATTTCTTTTTTTTTTTCTTCAGGAGAATGTGTTCATAATTAAATCTATTTCTGTGTAAATGCAATAGCACCCTCTGGAGGTCTGAGACACTTTGCATAACTTCCATAAATTAACGTCTTCTTTTGTTAGCTTTACACATTTTTGTTGACTTCGACATTTAATATTTTATATTCTGATAATCACATTTGTCTCTTAAGATGATTAAATACATTTAATCTATTATTACTTTCTATCATTCATTCATTGTGATTTCTGTGTCATCTCATTTATAATGCTGCAGTGTAATAACAAAACATACAATTCCTCTGATCTTAGTGATGTCTCCATTACTTTTCTATTTTTTATCATGCGAAAATATCTTCCAAACAAGAAATGACAACTTTCATTTCCGAAATCCCATATCTGGTCATATGTAGACAACAGGAAACTAACTTTATCTCTTTTAAAGGTTCGCAAGAAAACAGTTACTTTCATTCTTTGAGTCCCTGATCAACAAACACAGCTGTGGTTTTTCTGTGGTTTTTGAAGCAAATTTATCAGAGATAAGAGAATACAGACAGGGGCAAAGGTCAAAAAACATCGGAAAGAATATCATGAGTCACTGGAATACTTTCAAGGACCAAAGTGACTTCTATTGTGCCATAATAATATAAATAAATGATCCCATAATCATTGGCCTCTCTGTAATAGCTCCACATACAAAGATCTTTTTGAGGTTCAGGAAGATACAAACAGAGTTGTTCATCCACTATTTTTTTTTTAAAGGATGAGCATGTGACTAGTACGGGATGAGAGGAAATAATGTCATACAATTCTGAATGAAGCCTGAGCTTGCCTCTCCCAGAAGTTTATGCAAGAGGCCACTTTGTATCTAGTTGAGTGTGGGGGGAGGTTTCAAAGTGGGACTGAAACTTCAGTGAACCATTGCACTCAGCTGGGTAGGCTTCTGGTAAGATGGTCTCCCTTGCCTCTAGTCATAGGAGTCAGGGAATCCACCTACCACTTTTCCATGAGGGCAAAAGAATGGCTGTGAGGATGTCAAAGGGAGTCCTTCCAACTGTTACATGCATAGATAACAAGCAAAACAGAGACAACCAGCATTATTCAAGCCCAAGCACTTGAATGCATTTAAAAATGCATAGATACACAAAGATGTATAAAATTATAGTTTCCAAAGAAATGAAACTTTGATACTGAAATGATCATATATCTAACAGGGAATAAAGACTGGGAACTAAAACCACCTTCATTATTCTCTCCTTAGTATTCTGTTTCTTCTCCCACTTTCTCCTTACCTCCCTTAATGATAGCCAATCATCTAGAAGAATCAGGTCCAAACTCTGCCAGCAAAAAAGGAACTTTAACTGTGCAAACATTAGAGAAGTTAAAGATGCCCATGTTGTGTCATTTGAATTTTGCCACTGACTTTCTCAAGTTCATACAGTGTGCGTTTCACCTGCCCTCTTTGCTTTGGTTTACATGAAGTGGTGAGAAGGTTTAAATGTTGGGATGCCTGCAAAGAATTAGATGGTGTGTAGCACATAGAAACAAAGGTTGATTTTTATACTCTTTCATTAGTTAACAGACACTTAGCACGTTGATGCACTAGGCACTGTTCAGTGTACTTCATAAATATGAAACAATTACACTTCCTAACAAGTTTACAAGGTAGTTAAAATGTTATTATTATCACCATCTGTGGGGGGGCTCCACCTGCAGAGCCCCCCGTCCTCCACGGATGAAAATAATGCTACTAAGACGTGATCTGCTTGGGGTGGAAAGGTGGCTGATCTCTCAAAGGAGAAGGGCCCTGAATTCTTACCTCAAATGGTATTTATTTGGTTTGTAACATACCAGGATACAGGTAAAGCTCATTAATCAATGTCAGGCGGCAAAGATTAAACAATAGATAGCATTTCAAAGAAATCTGAGGGCTTAATCTGAGTCAGTGTCTGTCAGGTAAAGGGCTTGCAAAAACTTCAGGAGATGTACTCATTTCCTGCCTGGACCCTTATCATATGAATGAGAGCACTCTTAGCAAAGCAGGCTTCACAGGACTTTAGGAATCCTTTCTTATACCAGATCACCCCAGAACCCACTCTAGCCAGTAGAGGGCTGTACCCCCTCCCCGTCATGGATTCAGGTTTAAGTGGATTAGAGCCAGGAAGCGCTTCTCCCAGATGGAAAAGGGACTCGAACTATGTCAAAATAGCCGGGGACTGGGGGGGAGAGGGTCTTTTGCCCTCACTTTGCTGCAGTCCCCCCGAGTCCTACCTTGATGGCCTCCCACATGATCATGTCTGGCTTGGGTTGCCTCTCCTCTGAGAAGTCTTACCCATCATGGACTAACAGACCAAGTGTTGGGGGCTAGAGATTTCAGAAGCAGTGCTCTTACCAGGGAGACAAGCATTGTTTCCTTAGTGGCTCACAGTCCAGAGGTCGCTCACTCAGCCTTAGCCATGGAGGGTGGCTACAACTCCTGAAACCAGGCAGAGCGGTTCCCAACAACCATCACCTTAACAAATAAATCTGAGTCATAGATTCAGTAACTTTCTCAGTCACACAACTAAGAAGTTCTTGATGTAACACTCAATCCCAGGCAATCCAGCTGCAGAGCCTGTGCTCTTGGCTTTCAGGTGGTTCGGCAATGGTGTCACTGCTGTCACTACCCCCATTGTTGGAGAAGATCATCCTATAACCTTCTGGACCCAAATATGTCAAATAAACCTACATGACAAGATGGTGATGACAACTTTATCTGTGGATACAAACACAGGGGCATGTTGAAATATCAGTAAAACGAATGAAATTTATCTGCAAAATAATGATTTTTTTCCCCACAATTTTTCTTAGCATGTTTCTTTACATTCATTCTTTTCCTTGTGGCCATACATTCCTGAATGTTCATCCCTGTGAAGTCCAGATGGAGTTAAAGTAGAAACTGGAAATAAAGTGGGAAAAGAAAACACAACAAGGGCCACTGAACCCTCTTGTCCTCTTTGCACCCAGCTTTTTAATTCTGTAGATGTCCTGGCAGGCCACCATCCTAGTGCTATGGTTTCTTCATCAGAATTGTTCCTCAGTGATTCTCATAGGTAAAGGCCTGTACCACAAAGAGGCCCATACCTTCCTAGAAAACAGTGAGCTTATGGCTAGTGGCATTCGTGTTTTTGAGTCATAAAGGGGCAATATCAAATGCCCAGAATAGGCCTGGGAGTTTTAATGTCATATTTTCAGCTCTTGATGGTTCAGACCTGGCTCCGTCCAACCTGGCTCCCTTTGTAGATGGCACATTGCTTAGCCAACTTCTAAGAAAGCTGTGAAAGGCCATCTGTCCACGTCATCCTTATTATCAGCTCTCAAACTCAAGTGTGCATCAGAATTTCCCCAGAGATTCCGATTCAGTATGTCTAAAACAGGGCCAGGGAAATTCTATATCTTTAGGTAATTCGGATGAAGGTGGTCTAGGGACTACACCTAGAGACCTAGGAACTGCACCTATATTGCAGGAGCAGTAGTTGTAGGGCGCTCTAGGGAAAGAGGTGGCCCAGAGTCTCCCGGGGAGGTATTTCAAGTCCATGTCCCTGAATGCCACACCAGACACAAAGAACTAGAATCTCTGAAAGATGGGGACCAACTATCTGTGTTTGGAAGGAGCTGCTGTAGTCTTCCGCAATGCCTGGCTTTCACCCCCAGATTTTGTTCTGTTGCGGAATTGTGGGTTGAAAGCTGTGTTGGGTGGAGCCCAGGTATTTAGTAGGTGCTTTTCTGTGGCCAAATAGGCAGAAGCCTCCTGCAGTTTTCTTGCTAAAGCTCCACTTACATTATTTTTAAAAAATATTTTGGTTCCACACAATGTACTTTACTGGAGGGAGGAGAAGTCTGAAGAAAAAAGGAAAATGATTTCAGAACCACATCTCTATAAATAGTGGCAGGGGTTTCACTGAGGCTGTATAATGAATTCGGATCATTTTGAAACAATTTTGTATGCAGCTGCACTCCCACTTCTCCAACAGACAGAAGCCGTGGTGCTGGGGGAGCATCGAAATCATGGAAAGCTCTGAATCCGAGTGTTAATCACAAGTGATACCACACACCTCTTGATTGTATTTTGAGCCCATGATCTAAAACATACAGCAAAGTATTTTCATTTTGTTATTAGTTAGAGGTAATTCTATAGAAATAATCATAAAAATCAATACATTGACAGCTGAATTCATAGTTTAGTCATAACTGATTTTTCACAAGCTTCTCACTTCTGCTCAGCTGTTAGCATCAAGAAAAAGCCAGACTTATCCCCTCTGAGCTTCAAAATGAGCACATGGACTGAATTGAATGTTCTATTTACTCCTGGTTACAAACGTCCAACATTGCCATTGGACCAAGAAAAATGTTTCTAGTGTGATTATTAATATCTGTTAAGAACCCAGAGTCTGGATTGTGACTATAAAATTTATAATATAAAATTTATAGTCTGTCAAGCACTGAAAGTCAAAAACTAAAAACAGCAAACAAACTAAATGTAAAAATAGAGAACCAGAGGTTCTAACTATTTTCTTGACAGATACTATCTTTTTATTTTTTAAACATTATTTTACTTGACTAGAACCCTCTTGAGCTCAAAATCAACTAATTAAAGTAACTTGGGCAGGAAATGTTTATAATAACAATTAATTCATGATTTTACTGTCCATGAAAAAATGCAATAATCAATGAAATTGGCTAAAGCAATTCAAAACTCACAAGTATTTATTTAGTCCCTACCACGTGCTAGACACTGAGGATGCAAAAATGGGCAAGAGGCAATTGCGGCCCATTGTTGAGCTGTGAATCCACACAATAGGTTGTAACCAACAGCGCTCTCAGGAGAATGCGTGCTTCCATAGGAGCCGTGCTCCAGTCTGTGTCTGAGTGAGAGCGTGTCTCTGTGTGTCTTCTGGATCCCCATATAAACCTGTGTTTTTAATGGCAGTTTCACTTTAAAACGTGTAAAAACTACTGTTAAAGAGTCTATCAGAAGAGGCAGACAAATAAATAGATAATTAGAATCTAGCAAGTGCTTTTTCGCAGGTGTGGAAAAGTCGCCCTGAAATCTAAAGAGAGAGTGGCTGGCTGCCTGTATTGCTGGAAATGACTACTGAAGGAGTCTTGATATTTGAGCTGGTCTGAAGCAATGAAATGGAAAGCAGAGAGGGAGATCTTAAGAAGGAATTCCAGAAAGGAGGACCGAACTGGACGAGGAGTTCTGAAGGATGTGCTCTGTTTACAGAGTGGTGAGGATGGATCTGTGGGGGGAGCACGAGGTTTATGGGGGCGAGGGGAAAGCAAAGGCACACGATAAATTTGGAGATATACATACGAAACAGGCTGGCCACCGAGGAAAGAAATGACCGATCCAGTTTACTTTGCTTTATCTGTTTGTCCACTTTTCAGAAGGTAACAAAGAAAGGAAGAAAAGTGGGATTACCACAATCATTCTAAACATAGTGAGAATGAAGAGAAAATAGCACACTTAGGAAGATGCTGACCTAGAATCCATGTGATTTCGCCGTGACGCAGATGATTCAAAGATGGTCCTGTTAGTAGAGAACTACAGAGATGGACGCATCAGAATGTAAAAGAGCTATGTGTTTTTCCTCTGTTAAAATACTTTTATTTTCAAGGGTGGGAAATTATGTTAATGTTTTGCTTCCATTTTTAATCTGATAAATGGAAACTTATGTAATATAATTTAAAAGCCTTTAATAAGAAGTTTGTAGCTTTGTGCTTTTTTTAACAAACTTTTTTTTATCATTATAATGGCATAATTCTTCAAAGTAAAAACACATTTGCTGGTGCCATCCTCCCTGTGACTTGAATGTCTCACTTCTCGTTTCAAAGGGAACAGTATTAGTTGCCTAAAGACCATAAGAGAAAAAAATTATTATTTTTCTGTTACTTAAAAATAAGTCTAATAAAACAAATTTAGTTAAGATTCTATATAGTCAAAGTCACTTAGGTAAGTGAGAAGATAAACCATATTGGAAACTTTCCATCTGGGTGTTACAGAGTCATTTGCTCCCCAAAGGAAGACATCCAATTCACAGGAGAATTCACCTGAAAGCAAGTCAACTCAGGCCTTGGGGATTTCTTAGTCTGTAAGGCTCATGGTCCAGAACCCATTTAGCTGCCTTAAACACACTTCCACCATTCCCCACCCCCCGCCATATACAAATATCAATAACCACTCTCAGAAATATTTTTAGAATTACAAAAATCCTTATTATAATAACTCCTCTGTTACTGAAAAATTTGAATATATATGGCTAAATTGCGCTCCATATGTTAGATGTACAATTCTCTATAAAAGTAAAGTGTGGATTCCTTGTCGCTGTATAGTAAGAACCTTAGAATGGACCTCCAGATATTGTAGACTCAAGGAGTGAGGTTTGGAGAAATCAAAGATCACTGACTGAGAATTTAAACTTTCAGACTCTAGGTTTCATCCTTTCTGCAGCTGACAGGTGTCCAGTCTTCATTCTTCGATAAGGTTGCTCACCCATAAAAGGAGGGGTGAAGATTACATGGATGTTAAGACCCCTTCTAGCCCGCTTTGACTCTGATTTTATGAAAAGCTTACAAAATAAGAGAGAGGGTAAAGCATCTTCAGTTTGCCATCCTTCTGATTGTTAAGATGAATCTGAATCAGTAATAAAACGGACAAAAGTCATGAAGAACTTTAGTTTGGGGACCATGTCCAAGTTCCCAGGTGGAGAGAAAAGGCAGTAGCAGTTCCTGGACGTCCCAATACAGAGTGGTGAGGACGGGTCTCTGGGGGGAAGCACAAGGTTTATGGGGGCGAGGGGAAGGCAACGGCATGTGATAAATTTGGAGACATGCATACAGAACAGGCTGGCCACTGAGGAAAGAAATGACAGTTTATTTGTAAATGCCTCTAAGAATGCTAGATTGTATCCTTTCCTCTATAAAATGACTTCTATTGTTCACTATGAAGTGCAGATTTTACTGTTTCATAGGAGCAGCCTAAGAATTATTAATAATACTTACTTGTTCACTCTTCTGCATGTAGGTGGGGAATAAAGAGCAAATAAAGACCCATTTGCTCATATTTTCCATATCCAGGGTTTCTTAAACTTTTGAAAACCATTAGTCCATGTAAAGAGACATTGTCTTTGAGGAAGGTTATGGCCTTGTCTTCATAAAAGAAATGAAATCTGCACTTCTGGTAATAAAATATGACTGTGGTTATTTACTAAGATTCTCCCAGAGAGTAAACCCACTCTCACTGAAGTGTAAGACTAAGTTCCTCTATTGAAACATTTCGAATCTCTGGGAAGTTTATCCTTTTTCTCAATTTTCAGTTTTGGAAATCTATGCAATATAGAAGTTAACAGATGGATCAGGAAACCATCAGAATAAAGTTCGTGTTGAAGAATTCTCAGGAAGTGCCTGTGAGAGCGTCGGCATCTGAGAAGGATGGCAGCTGTCTTCCGGCACTAGCACAATGGGTGATCACCACGGCTGAAGTCAACTCTTCTACGTCACATCACCTCCTCACATCGAACAGAGGCAGACTCATAGACAGAGAGCAGATGACAGCTTGTGGGGGTTTTGGTTAGGGGGTAGAGAGATGGGGCAAATAGGCAAAAGGCTCATGAGCAACAATGTAGTGATTACTGTGGGGTGGGGGGTACAAGGGGACTAAATGATGGAAAAAACACAATAAAGATTAAGGAATCACATAAGATAGAAAGAAAAGGTAAAATCAAAATGCTATTTCTCTGGATTCTTCCCTCCTGGATTAATTTAGACATAAAACACCATTTTGAGTTTTAAGTGGTCCTGGCCATTTTATCAATTATCATCCTTCCTTCTGTAGAAGGAGAACATTTTGCTCTTTAGTGAGAGAGACTACTTTAAGCATATCTGGCAAAAGGTGAATTTGAACTGACATTAAATACATGTTCCTTGGTGAACTTTTGTGCCAACATGATACTCAGAATTCATGGTTTTTGTGTTTAATGTGAAAGCCCTGCAACAATACATACACATTCAATATGTGCTATTGTAATTTATGTGTCTAGGAGGATTAATATCTGTTCAATATTCAATGCTTCCCCCACTAGCATAGACGACCTGGTATATGCTCCATGCTTACAGTGTGTGAACGGCTTAGTTCCAGGGAGTTTGTTCCTTTCGTTCAATTCTGACTCTACCAGAACAAAGTAAGCACGCGTGACTAGTGGCTACCATGTTAGACCATGCAGATGCACGGTAAGACTTTCAAAGTATCCCCAGATTTTGTTTGGTTAGTGGCCACCCAGATCCTGAAATCCAAGAAAATTGTTTCTGACTGTCTGCCATTCTTTGGCTGCTGAAAGTGCCCTTTTTGTCTTGTGAAGTATAATTCAATGTCAAAGGGTTTTATGTAATATTTAGGCTTGTATTACATGGAATTAATCATAACATGAAAAATCTTTTGATTACAGAGTATGCTTTGTCAGTGATTGATTGACTAACTCATTTATTCATATAATAATGCCACCGTTTACTTCTATTTATATTCTTGAGCTGTAACAGAAAGTTTCAATTTGTGCTGTGCTAGTAGGTGGATTACATGGTTATCATAATTTTTCCACCTGTTTTACTAGGCTCTCTGAGAATGACCTCTTATTTTCTTTGTTAATAAGTCTCTCTCAAAACTAAGTTCTTTATACAGATCCAAAATGTTAGGATAATGATGTTATCTATAGGGACCCCTACATTTCCCCTATCTTCAACCTCTGCCCCTAACTTACTGGTACAGAAATAGTAGAATCTTTGTTTTCATTGTGTCTTCTTAATAAATACTTACATTTGAAAGAGAAGTACATATATAGCTCCTTTACAGGAATACAATGGTAGCACCTATGCAGGTGGTAGAATCACTATTAAGAAGAGAGTTAACACTTTGTCCCAATCCACCTTCGACTTTTTTTAAAGAGGATCCTATATGGTTGCTAGTCAAAGTCCTTGTCCATTCCTTTACTCATCGAAGGATATTTAAAAATGTTCCTTCATGATTTTGCACAACTATTTCATCATTCAGTGGATGAGGAGCAGACTAATCACCTTTAAAAGCCACAATCTGACCTGTGGATATACTGTGGTATTATTCTTCTCTTCTTTGTCTCTCCATGAATAAAGTAAAGTCAGGACAATAATGAAGATTTTAAAATCTATTTTTAATCTTAACCTGAGGATGTTTTTGTTGAATTAAGAGAGAGATGAAGTGAGAGAGAGAGAAAAAAAAAACATCAATGTGAGAGAGAAAAATCAATCGGTTGCCTTCTCATGAGGGCTGGACCCTGGGTATGTGTCCTGACCTGGAATCGAACCCATGACCTTTTCACTCTATGAGATGACACTCCAACCAACTGAGCCCCACTGGCTGAGGTGCTTTTTCCCATTCTTTCTCTTTTTTTCATGTTCTGAATACCAGAAGCCCACTTGACATCAGGGGACAGTGTCAGTCACATGCATACAGTCCTATCCTCACATAGGTGATCAAGGAATAAGTGGGTGATGAGAAAGGAGAGGCAGCAGGATCTAATTCTAACGAGGTTTCAGAAACTGGACACTGGGTACCCAGCATTTCTTTACACGTTCTCTTGACCTTTCCAAAAAAATGTTTCACTGATTGGTACAAAATGGCAGCTAAGGAACCCAAAATATTAACATTATCCACATTATTTTCAGTATCAATTTATACCTAAAGTTTCTACTTGTGCCTCTTATGTAGTTAGGGACATCTTTCATTATTAATATGCTAAACTAATAAAAGTGAGTCACTTTACAGGTGCAACTTGCCATTTTATGTAATTAAGTACTATTGGAAAATGGGAGATCTTAAGGGGGCCAATCTAATATTTGAGCAGCTTTTTTCCTTGCTCTTCATACAAGGGAGTTGCTAATTCAATTCATTTATGTTTTAGCACTTGATATTTTGTTAATCTTGTTTCAGATTTTAAAAAAGAAAATCTAAAGTCTTTACTATGAACAGTGTTCACATAAAAAGATATATGACAGAAATATAAAATATAGGATAAATATAGGCCCGGAAGCCAATATTATGTAAATTTTGCTGTAAATTGTCTATTACTGTCACCACTTGTCAGCATGTCACCAAAACAGTAGCTATCTTAAACCATCGCTCTCTCTAATGAGAAAATTAGAGGATTGTGGCATTAGAAGTATGCACATCATTAACAATAACACTCATAATAAATTGATCATGAAAAAATTATAGTAATATGGAGTAGCTTTCTCCTGCTCTTAAGAAAAAATGCAAAACAAATTCACTAAGAGGATAGCTTAGGTTAAAAACATTATTACTATTAGAAATAACTTTTTCATGTTAATCTAAAAACTTAAAAGATAAGTGGATTTATTCTCTCCAACGCATTTTCCAGTTGTCAGATTTGGAAGTATGGTAGAAGACTATAGGAAAGGCGTGACCTCTTATGTAATAAGCCATAGCATCTCAGTCGATCTTCTCTGATAATCTTTTAATTAATTTTGAAATCTTTTTTTTTTCTTTTCACCCCTATTGTATCATCAGCCCAGGCTAAAATTTTCTTCAACTATGTAAGATTTTTTTCTTTTTATTGAATTTATTTATCACAGTATCCCATGAGGACACTTCAAATTCCAGGAGATATGCACCCATGTAGAAAATTCCAGTACATGGCAGCTTCAGAATGTTATGGGTGTAAAAGCATGTAATTGTCTTCCCTTGTTATAATGAATAATGTTGTAAAACCCTATGAAGATTCATCCTTTCTAAAGGCTTTTTACAAGTTTCCTGTCAGTTTCTAAGTCAGCCTGGAGCTAAGAAATGAAAATGAGGTGTATGTCAATTTCGTAAATAATGTTTAGCCTCTGCATGCAGTTAAGAGACTCTTGGTATTAAAATTCTACTATTGTTGCTTTCTCAATTAGCAATACGACACTTAAGATCTTTAACTATTATCTTGGTTAACAACCCTTCAGTAAGGAAGGGTTTGGGTCAATGGTATAGATTTGGAAGCATCATTGCAAAGGGTAATTTTAGTAGAATAAAAATTCTAAGAAAATCTTAATCATATATAATGCTGTATGTTGCGAAAAACATGTATTGCTGGAATTTTAATATCAGGGATTTTACTATGGTATTAAAATACTAGAAATATATCAGGGAAAGTATCCAGGAAAAGAGAGGGGATAAAGAAAACAGGTTAATTTAAACAAGATATATTCCTGGCACCAATATTAATGTGATTGAGCTCTGACCTTTGGAATATTGCATGCATTATTAATCCATTGAAGACAGTAGTAGGTAATATGACTTTATATGCTTTTTAGGTTATAATTTGCATAAGTGAGGTTGTAGTTTATTTTTTCAGTGTCTTGAATTCTGTGAGTGCTCAATAAATACTAAATAACAATAATATGGTATGCAGCATATTCCTGAGCCTTCATTTGCATGGCCATCTGGAAAATTCTTGTGTTGTAAACACTAGTTTTATTTTGAGTAAGAATGAGATTACTGCAGAAGTTGTTTAGCATCCTTGGTTCAAATTTTTTCCTGCTTTTCACCCTTTCGTTTGCTAATCCATGTGAAATAATCCAAAGAGTCAAGGATTTTTAATGTAACAAGTGAAAGATGTGGATTGATTATATTTACATGGTGGCATGTATTTTATTAGATTAGCTTTTTATAACTCATCTAGAAATCCATATTCTTTTTATTTTTATAAATTAATTTTCATAAATCCTCCTCTTTACCAATTTTATCTTCAAGAAGGTAATTATCAGAGGGGTTGAATTTTTTGTTTATTCATTTATTTATTCTTATATTGAGATATAATTCACATACCATAACATTCACCCTTTTACAGTGTGTAGTTCAAAGATTTTTAGTGTGTTCACAGAATCATACAATGACACCACCATCAATTTTAAAATGTTTTCATCACCCCAAAAAGAAGCATGGTATCCATTTATGGTGCCTCTCCATTACCCTGTGCCCTTGCCCACAGCCTGAGGCAATCACTAACCACCTCTCTGTCTCTGTAGATTGGCCTAACCTTAATATTTCAGAGACACAGAATTGTATAAGTGTAGCCTCAAAAGGCTACACTGTTCTCTTTTACTTTACTAAATCTGTTCAAGGTTCATCCATGCTGTGGCATGTATCAGTAATCTGTTTCTTTTTACAAAAAATAATGTTTCATTGTATGGACATACTATATTTTATTTATCTATTCATCAGCTGATAGAAACTGGATTGTTTTCACCTTTTCACTATTATGAATAATGCTAATATGAACATTCATGTACAAATTTTTATGGGAACATTCATGTACACATTTTCAGGTTTTCGCTTCTCTTGGTTATTTCAGTGAGAAACTCCTCTTTGGGTCAGTTGATTTGAGTGGATAATATGAATTCTAGCATTGGTACCAGCCACAGTACTGATCTTGGATACTTTGTGTTCAATGAAAACATGTTACTCTCAGAGTGCCTCGGGTCTCCATGAGTAGTTTCCTTTTTTTTTGGTGGTGGTGGTTACACAGGTAAACACACATCAAAACTCACAGAACTATAGAGTAAAATCTGTGAATTTTACTGTAATAAATTATATATAATAAAAAATTTAATTTAATGTATCAACATTTTATTTCTTTTTATTACTGAATAATATTTCATTGTATGGACATATTGCCTTTTGTTTATGTATTCTCCTATTAATGGATATTTGGATTGTTTGGATACTTTCAGCTATTATGAATAATGCCACTACTATAAGCATCTGTGGTTAAGTGTTGTTTTCCTTTTTTTTATTGTTCAAGTTCGGTTGTCTCCATTTTCACTCCACCACACCTTCCCACCCCACCCATCCCCACCTCCCACCCTTGAACCTACTCCCTTTGGCTTTGTGCATGTGTCCTTTGTAGATGTTCCTTGATGGCCCTTCACCTATTTTTCCCCCTTATCCCTCTATGACCCTCTCTGGTTACTGCCAGTTTGTTTATTTCAATGTCTCTGGTTGTATTCTGCTCGCTTGTTTGTTTTGTCAATTAGGTTCCACTTATAGGTGAGATCATATGGTATTTACCTTTCACTGCCTGGCTTATTTCACTTAGCATAAAGTAGTTTCTTTCCTAATCTTCTCCCCCTCCCCCCACCTTAAGTACAAAAAAATCAAAAGGCAAATGGCATTTTGTAATTAATTTTTCTCTAATCTAATATCTAATTGACTGGCATAGTATAGTGTTTTCCATCCTCAGAGGATAAATGTGCCAGGAAATCAAATCATTCTAACATGGCCCCAGCCTATCAACACATTTCTTAGTTGTCGGCAAATGCATGTGTGTTTCTGCAACACCTCACATGGTTTCATTTAAAGACTGTATTGCGTGGGTTGGTGGTGTCTTTTTTACATATATATAGGTGATCCTGTTAATCAACACTTTACATAAGCATGTGTACTCTTCCTTCGTTTTTATGCAAATCCATTCTGCAACCAGGCAGGTGCATCGTCTGCTTTCTATTCATCATCAAGAAATCCAATAACTTTGCTGTGTACCTACATCTGGTTAGGGTTTGACCCAATATGTACTTGAATGTGGATTTCAAATATGGGCAGGTGCTGAGCCTATCAGAACTACCAGCAACTGGAATCTCGTTCACCCCTGCAGAGGGAACCAGTGATTTTTTTCAAAGAAAAGTATAATTTGGACTTTGATGTTTAGGTCTTGTTTTGGAGGAGGAGGGAAGGAGGATTTGTGTATTTAATTGCTTGGGCACTTCGAGGACCGGGTTCTCTAGCATTCTGTGATGCAGTAAAATGTGGTTGTATATAATTTTTGAGAACTGAAATGTGAAATGAAAAAAGATGAAATAAATTTCAAAATGACAGAAAAACATGCAGCTTTACGTTTGCCTACAGAAGTGGTTTCTTAGTGGAACACAGGAGTCAGGGAAGAGATGGACTCCGGGAATCGGCAACACACGGTAGCACGGAAGCGAGGCCCCCCTTCGCCAGCACCCCTCCCCCACCCACAGGGCGCTCAAAGGAGGACACGCTTGCCACTCCACAGAGGCAGCTATTAATCAAAGAGCCCCTTTTGGATCCTCACATGTTGAGAAGATTAAGGCCTATTTTTAGTTTTCAGGGAACAGAAATGCTAACACATAAGGTCACAATCAGTTGCTCCGTAGCAATGAAGATTTACATTCCCACAAGAGAGAGGAAGTAAAAACACAAGAAAGGCCAAGAACGCAGTGAAACTGCCTGTTGTCTCCTGGCCAGGAAAACAGCTTAAAAGACTGGGAGAAAGGAGGAAAAAAAATGTGACTACTCATATATCAATGACCAACTTATAATATTGTACATGACTTTTAATTCCTAAGGCCAATTCTTTTGGCAGGATAGGGATTTGGAAGGAAGAAACCCATTTTGTACCTAAAGCAGACAGAGAAAAAGAATAAGGTGGGGAGGGAGTTCCAGAGGAAGTGTGGAAGAGGCAGGGGCTGGAGATGACTGAAGAGCATGTAATGACCTCATACCGGGCACTAGAAGGTAGAAATGAGAGAAGAAGACATAACAGAGGGGAGAAACAGGCAGATTTAGCTTGTATTTTGTAAGAAGGGGAAAAGGAGGGAAGGACGGAGGGAGGGAGGGAGGAGACAATGTAATTTGCCTTTGTAAAACACCCCATTCAGTAGGCTACACAGAATGTTGCTTCTGGGATGGAGACAGAAGCCAGCTCCTTCCCACTACGGCTCTATGACCCACAGATGACAATTCTCTGAGGCCAAAGGAACACTGTCAAGATATCACAAACCTAGTATCCATGCAGAGTTTTCTTATTCAGGTCAAGCTTCCTAAATGATGCACACAGTCTAACTAAACTAGCAGACTAAAAACTGTCTCTCAAACATTGATTATGAATTAGACGGTGATAGACCTGGACTAAAACAAAAGAGAATCAACTGAATTCAATTGCATCATTGAACTCCTTAACTTGAAAGCTGTAGGAACACATTCATTTAAACCCAGGAAAGCTACCTGCAAAAGACAGAGATTAATGTGATACATTGGTGCCCATGTAAAGAGTTTAAACCTATGAATGAGATAAGGAAGGAAGAAGTCCAACCCAATGGCCAGAGGTGACTAATTTTATCCCAAAATACACTGAAGGTTGGAATGGCATTTCTGGACCAAGGTCCTACAGGTCAAAACATATATGACTCACTCCATTTCTTTTTCTCAACAGTGGTTCTGTCCATTATCAGAAAGCTGAGTCCTTCAGTTGGGCATCGCTGTCAATTCCCCTAACATCTGTAAATGATCACTCCAACACTAGTGGCCTGAGTGTGTCAAGGAATCAATTAACTGGATTAAATCCAGATGGGTCTATGACTTGAGTAGACCTGACTGTCTAGGTAGCATCAATATTTCTTTAAAATTATTTTATTTATTCTTCCACAGAGCGTCATGAGTTGGTATGTCCATGGCATTCAACAAACATTTATAAAAACCTACTCTTTCGATTATTTTTCAGGATATAGGGATAAAGGATGTGTAGGAATGACCTACAAGTGATTTTTGTCCATGAAGAACTTGGAACAAGGCAGAGTTAAAAAGTATCACTCCTAGTTTAATAGTTAATGGTATTTGAATTAAAAAAACTCAGCATTATTTCTTTTCCCGATTTATCCTAGGGGTGAGCTAAATATTTAAGTGTATTATAAAAGATCACATTCTCTTTACTATTTTTACTTTCACCTGAGAATTCCCATCAGCATTGAAACTGGAAACAGTTTGTGGTTTCTCAAAATTTCACTGACTTCAGCATGTTAAAGAGAATACCCAAAAG
This sequence comes from Carollia perspicillata, assembly GCA_004027735.1. Classification (NCBI taxonomy): domain Eukaryota; kingdom Metazoa; phylum Chordata; class Mammalia; order Chiroptera; family Phyllostomidae; genus Carollia; species Carollia perspicillata. The sequence continues at coordinate 99,111 of PVKM010000142.1, read as the reverse complement.
GCAGATATGTTTTTCTTCTATGCTACTTCTCAACTCTTTCTTTGCCTCCTCCCACACAGAAAAAAAGAAATCTTATAACTATAAACTGGTCTCCTGCTTGGATTAATTTTCTTCACCAAAACAGTGAACATTGTCAAATGCCTTGCATCTCCATGGAAACTGTTTCCTTGGCCATAGACAAAGGTCTGCCTATAACACAATGCTGCGAGAGTGTCTCAGGTTGTGGACCCCTTGTTTAAAATCACAGTGCAAGGGTATAATGTAGATTTTTATATTATTTCTGCCTGTCTGCTGCAGCTGGTAGGGCTTCATTCCAAAATAATATTTTTCAAATGAAGTAGCAGAAAACAGCTTTACATTTTTGTTATCCCTTCCAGCACAAAATAAAAAATGCCCATGCTGCTACTACCTGATTCAATCAAGTATAGTACATTTGATACCCACAGGCTACAAGTGCTGGAAAAGCTGACTTGTATTTTAATTAATAATGTGCTACACTTTCTCAACAGCCAGGCCTTTGGCAATCTGATTTGCTTTGTTCATTATTTGCTGTAAACAATTTTCAAACAACATGTAGGCAACTCTATTTTGAATATCTCCTGCTAATTCATAACATTAACAAAAATGTAGGTTTTTTCTTCATTGCCAAAATCAAAAACCTGATTAAACTTTAATCATAGCCAATAGAGGCTCTGGGATGGAAATATTGGGGTTCGTACGTCCCAGAGACAAAGTTAAATGTAAAAACAAAGCAATAAATTTACACACATATATATATGAATATATACACATGTATACATTTATATTTACATATGAAAAGATATTCTGCCAGTTCACTTAAATACATATAACCAGGATGAAGCACAGGTATCCATTGAAACCCTGGAGGCACAGCCTTGGTTGTTATTTGGTGTGATGAAATGGACAAAATTGTGTTTCTTCCAAATTTAGGTGTATGAACCCCAACCCTCAATGTGTCGTTATTTGGAGATAACATCTTTATAGGAGTAATTAAGATTAAATAGGTAATAATGGTAGCTCCCTGATGTAATATAGAATTAGTAGAGGCACCAGAGGACTCACTTGATGATATGTAAGGACATCGAGAGAAGGTTGTTGTCTGTAAGCCCAGAAAAGAGACTTCATCAGGAATTAATCAGCCAGTACCTGAATCTACGGTTTCTCAGCCTTAGAGCTGTGAGAAATAACTGCTGTTGTTTAAGCCACTGAGTCTATGGTATTTTGTTATGACAGCCCAAGCTAATATATGTGGAGAAGAAATTGAAAGTATTGAATAAAATATCAAATAAAATATGCACCCCCTCCCCAAATTGACATAAATGGTTAATCTCCATTTCTATAGGACAGGACCTTATGAAGCTAGTATTAAAGTTTAGGAAAGAGGACTTGATTTAGACATGAAGAATAACCTTAGAATCAGGGCATACATGAATGAAATAATACATTCTTTCCTTTCTATGGCACTTTGTAGATAACAAACCACTTCCCTACAGATTGGCTTCACATCAATACTATACAGCCGATAAGAATTAGTATATCCATTTTTATAGTGAGGAAACTGATCAACATTATATAAATTATAATTGATAACACAAGGAACAGGTAATAAACCACATACATGGTAGAATAAAGGTAAAAATCCTTCTGACCTTGAAGGCAGTACATAATAAGAGGCATAAAATAACCAGTTTTTAAGCCTATTTTCTAAGTATGAATAATTTAAAAAGACAAGTTTTTTTTATTTTTAATTTAATTTTTTCTTCTTTCCAGTTAAACTAATACTATATTTCAAAATAAATTACCATTCCATCATATTGTCGTCACTTGCTAATTAAAAACTTCCTTAGGACAATAGTAACTGTATAGTAGAGATGAACATAGGTGGATAGCTTCAAACTAATACATGCATTAATCTATCTATTATTCATTTAACAATTACTTAATTGTGGGGGGGCTCTGCCCACAGGGCCCCCTCAGCCACAATGGATGAGAATAAATCTACCAAGCCATGATCTGTTTGGGGAGGAAAGGTGGTGGATCTCTCAAAGGAGAAGGGCCAAGAGCCTTTTCCTCCGTAGGCTTTTATTGGGTTCGTTTTGCACAAGAATACAGGTAAAGCTCATTAATCATTATCAGGCAGTAAGGATCAAACAATAGATAACATACAATAAACTCTGAGGGCCTATTTTGAGTCAGGGTCAGATAGCTAAAGAGCTATAAAACTTTGAGGAACAAACTCACTTCCTGCTTGGACCCTTATCATTTAGTTGAGAGCATTCTAAACAAAGCAGGTCTCACAGGATTTTACATATTCTTTCTTAGGTCTGATTGCCCTAGGGAACTCACTCTTTCCAGCACAGGACTGCACCCACCACCAGCATTGTTTCAGACTTAAGGTATTGTCTCAGGCTTAAGTCAGGCAGGAGAAGTAAGGCAGCCAGGAGATTAGGTGACTTCTTGCAGACAGAATGAGGACTCAGACTATGTCAAAGCTGAGGGGTGATGGTCCATCACCCCCTTTTGCTATAGCCCCCCAAGTCCTTCCCTGGGGCCTCCCCATGATTGTGCCTGTCTTATGTCATTCCCCCCTTGAGGGATCTTACTTGTCATTGGCTACCCAATCAAATATTGGGGGCCAGGCAGGGTGAAGTAAAAGGAGCAGAGGTGGCACCCCTACTAGGGAGATAAGCTTTGTCTCCTTAGTGACTTATGGTCCAAAAGTCGCTCACTCAGCCTTAGCCACGTGCGGGGGGGAGGGGAGGGTTACAGCTTCAGAAACCAGGCAGGGTGGTTCCCAACACTTAATGAGCACATATTGTGTTTCAGATGTTGTGTATAGTGCTGAGTATACAATGAGGAAGAAAATATGAATGGCCCCTGCCTTTAACAAGCTAACATTTATTAATGCTAGTTCCATCAGACCAACAGGTATCAAGAACCTATTAGATAGCAACCACTAGATACACAAGAAACTAAATACACAAAAATAAGATTTAAGGATGGTGAGGGAAAAAATTGTGAATAAAGAATTTTAGTACAGAGTAATAAGTACAATCACATAGAAGTATGTGCCAATGGTGGCATAAAGTCAGAGATGGTCAACTCTTTGTGGGGGAAATCCAAGAAAATATTTTATTTGAATTTCATAGAATGAAATGAAGAATATTAGGAGCAAATGATGAGGAAGGGAATTTCAGGGCTAATAATTAGTATAAATATATAGGAGTAGAAATACAGAAAAGTCTAGAGCAAAATAGGTCTAGTTCACATACATTCATAATGTTTGCGGGTGGGTAAGGTGTAACTGTGGATATATCATGAGGGAAAAAGACCAATAAGGTTGGAGATGTAAATCGGACCAAGTCATAATGAGCTTTAAAGGCTACACAAAAGAAATTTAGTCTATTTTATAGGAAATAGGAAACCGCTGAGGAGTTGTAAGCAGAATAGTGAAATGATCAGATTTGTGTTTTAGAGAGATATAAGAAGAATGCGGACGATGGAACAGAGAAATGTATGACTCCACACTAGGAAATAATTGGAATAGTCAAGTCAGAGTAAATAAGGACATGAACCAAGGGAAGTGGCACAAAAAATGAAATTCCTTTACTGATACACTCAATCAAAAAAATAATTTAGTCTTTTGTTTTATGAACAAGATCTTCGAAGTCAGAAAGAACAAGTGACTTTTCCCAAGGCTAAAGCTGGGACCTGTTCCCTCCAGCCCACTTGCCACAAGATGCAAAGATCAACATGCCTCTTTATCCTATTTCAGATAATGATAGGACTATAAAGTACCCCCTGACTTTCCAGATCATCTTTCTCTTGGGCTTCTCATAGGCTCCCACTCAAGCCTGATGACTTGCTGATCACATAATCAAGTAAAATACAGCTGAAAGCTGCTTCTTGTTTCCCAGGCTCGAAGTCCTAAAATACATCTTTAGCTACTAAGTGCAGGCTTATAAAGTAGTCCTGTATGCAGCCAGTCACAGAATGCCACACCAGTTTAGCCCCACACAGAAGAAAAAGGCCTGCAGAGGAATGTTTCCTAAGGACACCAACAGCATAAACACTCACCGTTCTCCTAAGAGAAGCATTTGGTATAGCTTGAATCTTTTTTGAGTCAAGGAATATACCTCATGGCATCTCACATCAGCCTTAGAAAACAACCTATTTTGAATGATACTAAAAATTACTGGATGGGGTTCTAATCAACCCACTTTGATGTTCCCAACAAATGCCTCAAAAATTAAACCTTAAACACTTCATCTAAATTTTTTATCCCATCCTCAGAGAGCAGAATAGTATTGTGCCTTAATTCCCCCATACAGACATTGCTAGAGTTAAAAACATTAATTTGCATGGAACATAGCTGTTAACATTGGAATTACTCAGACTACACCCTAGAGGTTCAATTGCTCAATCTATCTGCTGAGTTTAAAGGTTCTCCTTTACTTCAACTTATTGTGAGAATAGAATAGTATTTCAGATTCCCCACAGACTTTGGGATTTGGGAATGAAAACCTGGAAATCCTGCAAGTTCTCAAGAATTCTCAAAATCTTAAGTCTTTGTATTTTTCACTTTCTATATGTAACAGTAATGAGTGACCATAATAATAAACATGAATTATTTGCTGTGATTGAGTTATATTAAGTTTCAGAACTTTCCTGTTAAAAAAATGTACAATATAAATAAATGTTTTATTCTGATTTAAGCACATCTGACAATGAGTTACTGATTGTTAAAATACTTCTTTAAAATACTTTCAACATTTTTCATACTCTTTACCGGATATTATGAATATTATAAATTGTTTAATAAATCAAAATTATTAAGTTTAGTGTTATTTACAAAGAAACATAACCTATAGAATATATTCAAACACTGAAAAGTGCCAGTGGTATTTGAACAAAGTAACATTCCGATCTGCTAGCCAGGTTAAAGGCACTATGCAGAATCAGACTTAGAAATTACCAATTTAAGAACTTATCTTGTTTCCAAAACATGTTTATTTTTGGAGTATCACTCACATGATTTATATATAATTATACTGTTTCCATGAGCATATTAACATTTATTTTATTTGAAAGAATGGTGAACCACAGTCACATAACTACAAACACATTTATGACCTGGCAACTATTCTACAACTGACTCCTCAGAATATTGACCACTTCTCTCCTCCTTGCTCCTGCCTTGGTTCCAGGAAACATCAACTTTATTGGTGGACTCCATGTATCAGGATTCCTACTCTCACTTTTGACTTGAAGTCATCTTCGTAATGTTTCTATGTTGATTGATTAACTTATAATTCCTGTAGAATTATCATTCTTTCTTCCCATTTTCTTAATTTCTGAATTGACTTTTCTCAGAATTTGGAACTCAGAAAAACATATAACTCTCTCCAGAAATACCTGGAAGAAATTCCTTCAGGGAAACATTAGACCCAATCATCTCTTGGCAAAATGGAGTCACAGTAGACAGCAGCCACCATAGCAGCCAGTCCTGAACTTTGAGGATATGGAGAGTGAATTGTTATCCAGAGTATCGATGTTTCAGAAGTCTGTGATTTACACTCAGGCAACAAACTCTTAATTTCGACAGGGGGAAAAAAAACTTATTTCAACAGTACCTTAGACAAATGACTAGAGAAGCAATTACTTTTTAAATTTTTTGTTATTTTTTATTATTTATTTTAAAATGAAGAAACCAACAGATATTCATGATACTCAATTGCCCTGAGGTCTGGAAGTCTAAGATGAATTTAGCAAGTTTTTATATCATCGATCTCAGTATAACAAATACAAATTGTATTTCTCAGCTTCTTAGAGAAATTTTAATATACCCTTCTAAAATAGGTAAAGTACACAGAGAAATAGTGGTTACAAAGGATTCACATTGCTCTAAATAAAAATTTAATCTTTTTTAGTTTATAAAACCAACATAGGCTTTATAATCTCAATACTACTATTTTGGTCAGTGTCTATACAAGCCTTGCATTCTTTTCATGGATTTTACCTGTGTGCTGTCCCCAAGACACAGAGACCAAAGACCCAGCACAAGCCTCTGACTTAGCACTGTGATATCTGGCTCACTGCAGAAAAGAGGGCATCTCCATCAGGATCTCTCCTCTCTAATTAATGAGGAGACATTCATTGCAACTCAGGAACAGACAGCACCTCCAGATACTGGGAACTTAATGTATTAGTCTAAGGGTCAGAGGTTAAGGAACATGAGAAAGAGAAAGAAAAGAAAAAAAGGACAAGAAAACAGCTGGAGCAACAGAAAACAAGTCTCGCAGCAAAGCTAATAGGTTTAACAATAGGAATAATGACTCCTGGAAATAAGCACATATTTTAAATAAGTATAAAACCCTTCAAATGTTTAAATTAAATGAGATTCAAAATGACTCAGCTAAATGTGTTGTTAATTATACCCATGCTGTCATCTACCTATATATAAAACTTATTAAAGATCAAAAGAAAATGGGATCAGCTACTAAAAAACAGAATTTGTTTGAAAGTTTTTACCACTGACTGTCTAAATAGCTGGTGTCTTGGTGGCCAAGTCAATGGGAACGTGTTAGATAGGATCACTTGCTTTCAAGCATGGCCATTCCTTGTGTGTGGATAGAAACCCAGGTTGTCTGGAAGCCAGAGACCCAAAATAAGGTTTGCAACAGAGTGACGTCTGCTTCCATCACCTTTCTCCACAGTCGCAGCGATTCTCCAAGGGGGCTGGGACCTTTACCATATCTTCTTCCAGAAGTGTATGCATCACTTCAGACAGTTCAAAGTGTGGTTATTCAAAATCTCTTACTTTGAGAGAAGTAAATGCATTTCTTCTGGGGATTGCTATACAAGCTATCACATAAACCATGGAGTTTATCATCACTGGAACTAAAAATAATGTGATGTCACTTTAAAGTATCAGAGCTGTGCCAGACACAGGCTAGATCATCTCCAAACCTATTTCTTCTTCCTCAGAACACAGTTATATATTTTATCTCCCTCTTTTTTCTTGTAGTGGGTGTGGCCACTGAACTAAGCTTTAGTGAATGACTTAATCTTTTTTTATTATTCAGTTTACTGGGGTAGCATTGGTTAATAACATAAATATTTCAGGTGTACAACTTTATAAAACAACAATAGAGTATACTCTATTGTGTGCTCACTACCCAAAGTCTGGTCTCTTTTCATCACCTTGTATGTGACCCTATTATCTTCTTGGTCCTACCCCAATCCTCTTCCCCTCTGGTGATCACATTCTGTTCTCTGTATGTATGGGGTTTGGGCTTGTTTTGAATGACTTTTGAGTGGAAGTGACTGACCCACATAAAACCTCTCACACAAGGTCCTCCTTGCTCTTTCTCTTCCCACCAACCCAGAGTGGCTTCTTGGAGGTCTTTGGGTGCCATGTTTGAAGAAGGCAAAAACCACAAGATGAAAGGGGTCTGGCTCCTTGAGTCACCACTTCCAGAAAAGGCATCCACCAATCCAGAATACCTGCTTTGAATTTTATGAAACTAAAGCATAAATTTTTATTGTGTTTGTGCTATTTCACATTTGTGACTATTGCGTTCAATGTAGCTAATATTACTTTAACTATTATAGTAGTTATTGTTATGGAAAGCCGTGTTTAATCACACATTGTTCAGAGACCTTATACCATTTATAAGACTACTGTGAATTTTCACTAAAATCCAAACATGTCACTCATGCAACATCAAATAATGATTGGAATAAATGATTTAGAAAAATGCAATTAAATGTCACTCACCAGTGTATTTCCAGGACACTCTCTGCCTTATTTCTCTAGTTAAGTTATAAGCTGCAGGTTTTATTTTTTAATTTCATAGTGTGTGAAGAACAGTAGATGCTAGTGGATAGCATTAGAATGAAGCTGATTGAAACCATGACTATTATTTACTATTTCACTCCATATTCAGCTTTATATATACTTCCACAAATGTGAAAAGCACATTGTGATGTTAGAGCTTAATTCATTCCAGAAGAAGCATAGTATGAACCCTCATTCCTTCAAAAATAAACAAACTTTGATTTAAAGACAAACAGTATATAAATAGTTGGAAGGTTTTTTAAAGCATCATCAAGCCATTTAACTAGTTTTAGTAATATATGAGGAAGATAAGACAGAATGTTTAATTCTGTCTTATACTGAGGGATAAGATGTCTTATACTGATGTTTAATACTGAGGGAGCTCACACTTTACAAGAGAAATGTGCAGTTTTAAAGTGTTATCCCAAACTGCCAAGTAGCAGATAATAATTGACTAGTCTCTATTATTTATTGTCATCTCTTTTCCTTCATTAACTGTTTTGTTTAGAAAAGGAGAAATGCTATAGAAACTGCTTTTTCCTTCCCAAAAGAATATCTGTAAGTCATATATGTTATAATACATTTGCATTCTTAAACAAATAGAACTCAGAAAAACAAATTAAAAATGATTATTTCTGCCCTAAGAAGCTGGGTTACCCTGAAGTGGCATCAAAAGGTCAACCATTGCCTCAAACTCTGCTTGTGAATACCCTGACCTGGAAGAACCATTGATAATGACCCCTCGGCTGTAGGACTTGAAGACTTAATCATTTGACATATAAGCAGCCCAGGGCATTCAGAGCTGGCATTTTCCTTTGTGAGATGTACACAAACAATATGCATTTTAAACAATTCAAAGCCTCAGTGCCTAAAATAGACCTGGCACAGCTCTCCTTCTCAGGAGCAGCTTCTCACCATCTCAGCTCTTACTCAGAGGCACACGCAGGCAATGTGGAGCTGGCTGAGGCAGCTGGAACAAGAAGCTGCACGTACTATTGGCATTTCCCCCATATTTCAAGGCACGCTTGTCATCTGTGTCATCGGGAACTTAATCACAGGGCGATGCATCTCCAGCCTCATCGAGGAGGAATTTTTATACATTGTTCAGAGAAAGAAAACTCTTTGCGGAGAAGACTTTACTCTTTCTTTTTCTAAGTGTGACCTGGATTGAAAGTTTTTGCAAAAAGCATTTTTGATAGTTGTGTTCCTTTAAGTTGTGTCACTATGTGTTTGTGAAAATAAACATGGATTGTCAGAGTTACTTGGACCATCGTTCACCCAAAGCCTCTGGGGTGAGCTTACTACAAATGAAACTTTGGTAGAGAGAAGGCTGTGCACCTTGCTTGTGCTTTCCAGTGCCAGGGAGGATAATTTAGAGTAGTGGATATGAATATCCTTGGGAGGAAACAACCCGAAAGGCTAAATAAAAAGGACACCCAGCTTGTCAGTAAGAAATTTATGTTTTAAAGAAGAAGGACCATTTCTCTTTAACGTGAAAGAAGAAAATGATTAGCGGATCCCTGTTTAAAATACTTGTTTTCTAACCAGAACTACCAAAAGACCTACCTATTGTTTTGCAGACATTCATCGGGAAACCTTACTCCTTAGCTAATACAGTTGACCCTTGGACAACATGAAAGTTAGGGGTGTTGACCCCCTGCATAGTTGAAAATCCATGTATAGCTTTTGACCCCCCTCAAAACATAACCACCAATAGCCAACTGTTGAGTGGAAGAATGACTGATAACCTAAACTGTCAATCAACACATGTTATGTATGTTATATGTATTATGTATTATAATCTTAAAATAAAGTAAGTTAGAGAAAAGGAAATGTTATTAAGAAAATCATAAGGAAGAGGAAAATAACATTATAGTGCTGTACATATTTACTGAAAAATAATCTGTGTATAAGTAGACCCATGCAGTTCAAACCATGTTCTTCAAGGGTCAGTCATCTTTAGATGCAGCACGTGGCCTATGATGGCATTCTTCCATCTAAAAAATGGAAAGTGCTTCATTCTGCACCATATGCAGGCACCCAGAATTCAGATGCAGCTACTGAGTCCAAATAAAATGCTATGAATCGACATCAACTATGAGGCCATTTGGTAGGAAGTCACTGTCACTAGGCATTGATTCAACCATTTATTCATTCAACAAACATTTACTGAGCTAGGTGCTCTATTTGGTAGGAAGATGGCTTTGGGGAAAAAGAGCTACCAGATGTGTGTACAGATTGCCAGAGCAGGCTATGCAGCACATGCTATTAAAAGATTCACCCTGGGGTTATTCGTCACAGGTATTTGATTCTTTTTTACTATTTAACATTTTTCATAATTTATTTTATCCATTGAAGGATTTAATCTTAATAAAAAGAGGGTGAGACAAACAAAATAAAACAAAACACAAAAAAGCTTAGCCCCATGAAATGTGATGTCTCTCTTCCAATTTTTTCCATTGCTTGACACCAAGAAAATGAAACATTTCTCTCGCCATGTGTTGTGTTTTAATAAACTGTACATTAGTCTCATTCAACTGCTCCAGCCCCTGGCTATCCACTTTCCTGTGTATTAGTTTTAAATACACATTGCTTGCAATAACACTGTAACTAGAGCTGTGCCTCAAGTTAAGAAATGGTTAGGATTGCTTTACATTTGCAGTCCCAACGAAAACATTTATTCAATCAAAGGAAAAAATAAATGTGGTCCCTCAGCTCTGTCAAGTATAAACTGTTATTGATCCCTTAAATGAAATTTGTTCATGCTGATCGATCAAACACATTATCTTTTTTCCAGTCTATTACCAGCAATTGGAAACTCTCAAGCGTCAATAGTTGTTTGACCACATACAACTGTAAATTTAGACAATTGCCTTCAAACCTGAGTTATTTCTCCCCATTCATTTCTCCCAAAGAATGACATTGACATTGAGATGATGGTTAAAAAAAATTATTGGATAACATGTTGACAATAATTGGTAGCTCTCCCACTAAGCTGCCTGGTATTACAGAAGAGTCGAGACTATAAAAAATTGCTTTAGCAACAGCAAACTTACCGACTTTCTCCTCTTCTTCTCCTGGTTTCCTTACACTGGAGGCCATCTCAACTTCTTCAGACATTGTTAACCACATTTGACACGGAAGCATTTATTATGGAACTTGCCTCTTTACAAGTTCTGTAAGTGTTAGTGGCTTCTGACACATTACCCCACTAAAGTTCCGTGCACCTGACATAATAAACTAAGCCTCAAAGAACACAACTTCTCTGTAGAACACCTAATGTTCATAACAAAGATGGACTTCAGGGGAGCTTAGAGTTCCATGAGGCCTTAAAAAGCAAGTCTGACCCGAAAAAAGCAATAAATTTGATTTGTTCATTCATTTATTCAACCAGCAAGCTTACAAGCCCTCCATTCATTCTAATCTAACAGTTCTGCTTTATATATCATAGACATCACTATAATATGGCCTATTAGATTATAACATTTATTGCACTGTGAGTTGAATTGTGCTTCCTATACACACAGTGAAGGATAGTACAATAAGCTGATTATATGGTGTTGAACTTGTCCCCAACACCAAAACTAAGTATTAGGCTCTATAGCCATAACAATACATCTGACAAATTCCAGACCAGATCTAAGTTATCTAACTAAATATGTAAATCATTACAGACAACAGTATAGAGGAACATCACCATTCATCTGAAATAACACAATGATTTTACCTTCATTTCAGTACACAGGGAGAAGTCTATGGTCCTTATACTGTCTCATAATAACGATGTACTGTATTTATATTTTATGAGAAAAAAATCATTGTTAATGAAAATTTTATCAGTGAATGAATACATAGATAGGGTTGGTTCAAGTATTGTGAAGTCTTTTTTCCCCTAGATCAAAATTTTACTATTTACCACAGTAAATTCTCTGCTTCTAGGTTAGACTATTAAATCAGTTTCTCACTACTAGTTTCAATTCTCAACTCTCTAGAACTCAGATCATATCTTCAGAAGGAACTTAATTTAGGTTTGATCATATTTTTTAAAAAGTAACTTTCACCTCTTAATTGCTATCATTAGGGACCTACTTTCTATGGCTGTCAATATCATACATGTTTGCCTTCTATCTTGCTGATAGGTAATAATTTTCCAAGGAAGCCTAGGGAGCAATGACTCTTTATTAAAACTAATAAAAGAAGGAATCACAGATTTTTAAAAATTACTCTGGAAATTGTTACTGGCAAGTCTGCCTTGTATTCCTAAGCAAAAAAGAAAGAGCGGGAAGTTAACGCGCCTTGTCACCACTGCAAACTAGTGGCTTTGCTGCCTTACGATTTCCTACGATAAAAAGGACTTTTTAGCAGATGCCATTCTACTATTGTCTAAAGCTCCATTTTTTAAATGAAAGTAATAAAGGTGTTGATCTAGTGAGTAAGATAAAATATCATATGCATTAATATGTAAAACCAGACTTTAATGATGTTTACTAATTATAAATTTGAATGCTCCAGATATAAATATGATAAGCAGTAAGTGAAAGGTACAGGGTTAAAACTGGAAAGATATCAATCTATAAGAAAAGGCATTACTGAATAGTAAAGGCCAGAAAAAGAAGCATTTGAACTAGGTCAGAAGTTCCCAGTGAGGCTAGAAATAAGATGTACATATGAGAGAAGCATATTCTTCTTTCGCCAACTCAATTCACCTCTGTAGTTTTTCACTGTCTTCCTGTTGGGCAGTCTCAACTGGTAGGGAAAATTTATGGCTCTGCAGGGACAAGCCCGGTGCTTGCACCAATGTCTCTGCTGCCATGTGGTAAACAGTGTGGCATTTCGAAGGTTAATCTTGAAGATTTGATGTAATAATAATGATATTAAGCTAAGGATCCCAAAATTCTGTCTTCCCACACACTGTAGAATTCTTTACAAGGAACAAGAGTATACTCATAAAAATATCATTTTATTTAGGACCTAGCAAGCCTTTAATAATTCTTCATATAGGAACTGCTGATTATCACTGAACTGTAGAACATGTCTTCAACTTAGGGGCAAAAAAAATAAATTTTTTCCCTTCAATCTAAGATGGATGAGTTGTCAGAGAAGATTCTCCTAATAAACCCATCAAGAGACAAGCCTCCTCCCCAAATTGTGATTCATTAGTCAGCCATGGATTTGGACCACACATATATATATAGAACTAGGCTCTGTTTTCTCTAGATCTCTCCTCTCCAAGGTTTCTCCTCCCTTCCCCAAACTGTGGTTACCCCTCACTCAGTCCTATAGCTTTTCAAACAGGAAGACTCTGGGGTTTCTATTGGAGTTTTGGTTGCTCCAAATGGTGGCCACTTTGAGGTTTCTCAACTTAAATCTGTAAAAAAGATAAATTTACCCCATGCTGCCCTTATTCTGTCTATTATCCTTCAGGAGCCACCTGTTTTTGTTCACTTTTGCAACCCTGCAGGTCAGTGTGTGTGTGTGTGTGTGTGTGTGTGTGTGTGTGCACACTCCAGAATTATAACTGTCATGTGCATTGGATCCAGTAGGAGCTAATTCAACAATACCATAAGTGAAACTCCCAATTAAATTACAAATAATACCTGTTAGATATTCTCTAAATACACAAAATTGTAACTAATAACAAAAGGAAATGTATGATTACTAAATTAAAGGTATAAGCAGCAGTTCCTAAAGTTCAAATGCAGATAAACTAATGTTAGTGATTCTATCAAGGAGACCTATATATTTTCTTAATTTCCTAAAAAATTACTAGACAAGTCAACTGTTAATTTCTTGACAAAATGTCTCTTCTTATTTGCCACTATCCACCGAATGTCTGTCATAATGCCAGATACATAATAGATCCATAATAGAGCATAATAGCTCCTTAATAGATATTCTTTGTATGAATGAGGTAAATTATTAATAAATATTATAAAGAATTTGAACAAGATCAAAATAGACACATATCTCTTTATTAAACCTCAACTAACTGTACATTATAATAAATCCCATGCAATAAAATGTATACCTCATCTGGATCTCTAGAAAGGGAAAAGAAAATTTACCAACCCAGGCAGGGAAAGTTGGAGAAGCAGAAGTCTACAGATGAATGCTGAGGAAAATAAGGTAAAGACAGTAGTACAATTTCTTCAAAAAGCTGAATTTTTAAAAAAGAGAGACCTATACCCTTCTAGGGAAAGGAAAAGAAAAATTAATTGGCTGGTAATTTGGGGATTTGTAACTTGGTACAGAATAAAAGAAAAGGGCAGCAGAAATCTTTAGAACTCTCTTTTTGACTCTTGCCACTTTTAATTCATAGAGGCACTACCTTCCCAGAAGGATAATTAGACTATTACTACAGTGAGTCCTTGGCTGGCTCACTTCCTCTTGCTAAGTATAAGATTTTCCTCTGAAAATGAGGTAATCTATTGCATTCTAGGTGAGTCATTAAATCACTTCAAGCTATGAAAAATCCATATTCTGAAAAATGATTTAAAAAAACCACAGAGCATTTTTATCCACATCTGCATATGATGGAGTAACATATATTAAACACTGATTTTCAAGACATTTGATGTCAGGCAGTTTGGAGAATTGTGTGGGAAAAAATGAGGTTAACCCTATCCTTATTCCAGCATATAGTTTTGACAGATTTTGAGAAAAATCTCTGCACTTTTAGAGATCTTCAGGGGACTCTTCTCAAGCATTTTGCAGAGTATTGATCATGCATGTGAGGAAATTACTTAATGTTAAGGGAAATAATAATTACAAGAAATAGTATTCATATATAGTGCCATGTAGTACATTCATATATAGTGCCATGTACATTCATATATAGTGCCATGTATATAGTACATTCATATAGTGCCATGAATATCACCTATTCAACCAGCCTTAGAAATTCCCATAACTTATGGGGCAATTAGTAAAGTACTCAGTTGAGTGTCATTTAAATTGTGGGATATAATTAGCCCTAGATCAGTTATGCTCTGGTCATGCAAAACACATATTTAGAAGCAAGACCTGAAAATATCAAACTATTTCCAAGTAATTAACTGTGCCCCTAAAGAAAGTTTAAGGATATTTGTAGGAACATAGAAATACCCAGCACAGAGCTTTGCTGGACGGAGTAATTTACCTTGTGTGTCCGTGCTTTTCATCACTTTGAATACTTTTTGCCAGTCCCTTCTTGCCTGCAAAGTTTCCTTTGCAAAATCAACCGATCATTTTATGGGAACTCCTTTATAGGCAACTGTCTCCTTTTCTCCTGCTGCTTTTAAGATTCTAATTATGATGTTTCTTGGTGTGGTCCTCTTTGGGTCCAAATTGCTTGGGACTTTCTGTGTTTCCTGGACTTATATATCTATTTCCTTCACCAAATTAAGGAGGTTTTCTTTCATTATTTTTTCAAATAAGTTTTCAATTTCTTGCTCTATCTCTTTTCCTTCTGGCATCCCTATGATTCAGGTGTTGGTATGTTTGGAGATGCCCCAGAAGCTTCTTATTCTCTTCTTGTTTTTTTTTTTGTTTGTTTTAGTTATTTTTTTCTTCTTGCTGTTCTGATTAAATGCTATTTCCTTCCTTATGTTCCAAATCATTGATTTGATACTCCGCTTCATCCCCTTCAGTGTTGGTTCCCTGTGTCATTTAGAATTGAAGAGCAGAGAAAGTGCTTCCCAGGTTAGGTAAAGCTAAGGGGGAAACTCATCATTACCAAGCCCTTATATGAAATGTTAAAAGGACTGATTTAAGAAAAAGAAGATGATCAAAGCTACGATCATTAAAATGACAACAAACTCACAACTATCAACAACTGAATCTAAAACAAACAAACCAAGTAAACAACCAGAACAGGAACCGAATCCTAGATATGGAGATCATTTTGAGGGTTTTCAACCCTCAAATATCATTTGATCATTTTCAACTGGAGGGGAAATGAGGATAGTGGGGGAAAACGTGCACAGATTATGAAGCATAAATTGGCAGGTACAAAATAGACAGGGGGATGTTACGAACAGTATAGGAAATGTAAAGCCAAAGAACTTATATGTATGACCCGTGGACATGAACTAAGTGGGGGAATGCTGGAGGGAATGGGGGTACCAGCTAGAAAAAGATAAAGGGGGAAAATTGGGAAAACTGTAATAGCATAATCAATAAAACATATTTTTTAAAAAACCAACATATGACAATGCAAAATTCGTAATCTCAGGAATTCAATGAGAAACTACTAGATACACAGAGAAGCAAGAAATATGACATAATAAGGAAAAAAGTTCATCAAAATAGAACCAAAATTGACATACATGTTAGAATTAGTAGAAAATAATGTAAAATAGTTATTATAATCATGTTTGCTGTTTAAAACATGTACAGGGAATATTGAACATGTTAAATAAATTATGTGAAAAGGACACCCAGACTGAACTTTAGCTATCAAAGGCAGATTAGACATTGTGGAAGAAAATATTAGCGAATGTGAAAAAAGCTCAATAAAAATTTTCAAAATGAAACAAAGAGGAAAAAGTGACACAAAAAGCAGATAGACTATCAGTAAGCAATAGGCTATGGGTCAATTTCAAGAAGTCAAAAACATAATTGAAAGTCTCAAAAAAAGGAGGAAATGTGACAGAAAAAAACAATTGAAAAGTAATGGTTGAATTTTCTTTTCTGAATTTAATAAAAATTATAAACCATAGATTAAAAAAAGCTAAGCAAACTCATGTTTAAGAAACATGAGAAAAAACTATACTGAGGCACTTTGTAAGCATAAAGCTAATAACCAGTAGTATAAAGAAAAGCACTCAGAGGAAAAAGTAATGTTACATACTAAAGAACAAAATGATTCCTGTTAGGAAGACTACAGTGAGAAGATAGAACTCAAATTCTACACCCAATGAAAACATCTGTCAAAATGACAGACAACCCTGGCTGGTGTGGCTAAGTGGATTGAGCACTGGCCTGCAAACCAAAGGGTCGCTGGTTTGATTCCCCGCTAGGGCACATGCCTGGGTTGCAGGCCAGGTCCCCAGTAGGGAGTGTGCAAGAGGCAACCACACATTGATGTTTCTCTCCCTCTCTTTCTCCTTCCCCTCTTCTCTTTCTAAAAATAAAATAAATAAAATCTTTTTAAAAATGACAGACAAAAATAAAGCCATTTTTAGACATAAAAATGCTGAAGGAATTAATCATCGGCAAACTTATGCTATTATTGAAAATGTTAAAGGAAGATCATCAGTTAGAAGAAAAAAATAGTACCAGTTTGAAATATGGATCTACAGAAAAAATGAAGATCATGATAAATAGTAACTATATGGAAAAATAAATAAGAATTGTTTCTTATTATTTAAATCTTTTAAATATAAATATTTATACAAAATAATAACAATTTAATGTGAAATTTTTAACATGTTTGGAAGTAAAATGTAGGGCAAAAACTCCACAATGTTGAGTGGCTTCACTGATGTATATGAAGGTCTGTCTGAAAAATGTCCAGCCATTGTTAATATAAAAAGCACAGTTGGCTTGGCATCGATGTAACCTAGCAGCCAAGGAGAATGGATTGAATGCACATATGTGAACAATGATGACTAGTCAGTGGGGCAATAAACATCACTTAGTGAGCATGTGACTGTGTGGCTGTTGCATTCAAAATGACTGAGTGAGTAGAGCAGCGAATCTGCATCAAATTTTGTGTTAAGCTTGAACATTCCTCCACAGAAACCATTTGGTTGATTCAGAAGGCTGCAGCTATGGGCAACTGGTGATTGGCAGCTTTTTCATGACAATGTGCCTGTTCAGGTATCACATTTTGGGCAAAGTCTTCGGTAAAACATCAAATCACCCAGGTGACTCAGACCCCCTACAGCCCAGATTTGGTGCCCTGCAACTTCTGGCTTTTCCGCTTAACTAAAATCACATTTGAAAGGAAAGAGATTTTAGACCATTGATGACATTCAGGAAAATATGACAAGCAGGTGATGGTGGTTGGGACAACTATGTGTGGTCCCAAGGTGCCTACTTTGAAGGGGACTGAAGCATCATTGTCCTATGTACAATATGTCTTGTATCTTCTTCAATAAATGCCTCCATTTTTCATAGTGCATGGCTAGATACTTTCTGGACAGACCTCGTATAATGTCAGAATTTATCAATTTGCATAATTTTAAAATGTGAAGATTAATGTACATCTATTTAACTTCAGTCAAGCTGTTTAGAAATAAAATATAAATTTGAACAGACTTTAAAATATGAAACATGATAAAAAAGAATGTTGAAAAAGATATTCATAATTACATTTACCTATTCAATAAAATGAGAAAAGGTGAATAACAGTGAAATCTTGTCCCTGAAAACACAAGCCCAATTTTATCTTTGCCTCCAGTTCCTCGCTCATAGTTATATCTAGTTCTTTACTTCTTAATGTGGTTAAAAGATAGCCCATTAGGACAAGAAAAAGAGTAGCACGTTTGGTCAAGGTTCCCTTTCCTCCTCATCCTCGGGCTGCAGGAAAATGCAGAGCTTGTTGATTTTCTCCAAATCTCCTTGACAGAAGTGAATTCAGTTGGTCTGAGGATTTTATTTAGTGCAGATAATTCATCAGGACTATTATCAAGATTGTCAGCAACACAGAAAAGCTGTTTTTGAACCTCTAGCAAAGCCCAGATCCATCCAAGTGAGAGTCAAAAAACATCTCAGTTTTTCTAAGAAAATCCCATAGACCTGACAGATTCAGTGTCATCCAAATATTCCACATGCAATTTCACTTCTTTGCTCATGTCTATTTAAACAATTTGTGAAAGCTGTAATTATATAAACAGAGAGCCTCCCACACTCTGACAAGAGGAAAAATACATATTAACTCCAGACAAAATGTGGGTGGTGGTATCTTTTTTTTCTTAGCAAGCTTTATACCACCAGAAACTATGAAACACTACTGCAAACAGAAATAAGTCACTTAGAAGTCTTTCATATTTAAAATGGCTATGTAGTTTTTAGGATATTATTCTTTTTTTAAACATTTCTCCTGGGTAATGTGAGATGCGCAACAGCAAAGCTCTTAAATCTAATTCTTTCTTCCCTGTAAAATAACGTCAATCCATCTCCTTTCCCAAATACTTCTGTGTGTAAGAGTTGACAAAATGGGGAAATGCTTACTGTTATTTTGTTCCATTTTTTAACAATCAAATGTATTTATACAGGTTCCTTCTGATATTGTGATTCCCAGTCATTTGGATTACATGGTATGGAGAGGGAGTTGATGGAAAAGCAAGATAAGACATAGACTTGTCCTATGGCTTACAAACTAGATACATGTAATAGACCATTTCATGTTAATATCAATGCAAAAACAAAATGACAAGCCAAAATCAGATATAGTAATTAGTATTGTTTTTCCTCCTTACCTTGAACTAATATTACCTTTGAATTGTTCATTCACCCAGTCACTCAATATATTATTAGTGTTTTTTGAATATTTGTCATGTAAAAATGGCATAAAAAAGCTAAGAGCACCTTGAAAAAAATTAGGAGGAATGAATACAGCAGGGATTAGAACTCAGATAGCCAGGCTTCAGAATCCTGCTTTCAACTACCATGCTGTGCTGTGTCTTAAAATTGTGGTTAACCTTTATTGAAAGTTTACTATGGGTTCAGGCATTATTTTAGCCCTTTACATTTATCACTTCAGTTAAGTCTCATGATAGTCCTATGATGTACACATCACTGTTTTCCCAGTTTTTCAGATGATGAGTTTGAGGCACAGAAAGATGAAATAACTTGACCAAGATCCACAGCAACTGGCAAAGTAGAGACTTAAGCAATGACAATCTGACTTCAGAGCCTGTGCTCCTCAATACCACACACTAAGGGAACAGAATTAAGTACGTTCTCTGGGAAAATTACCATGTACAGTGCTGGAATTTTATAGATAAAGACCCTATTGGAAAGGCGCTTTGAGTCTGGTGAAAGAGTCATGTAAGTAAGCCATGCTCTTATCCCTGTTTCTCTCTCTTCCCCTTCCTTTCCTCAGTTCTCATGCTTTCTTGTGTCACAATTTTATTCTATAGATAGAAACATAATGGAATGCATAATAACAGATATTCCACTTTAAAGTGTTGGAACTAGTAGGCAAAGGAAGTGACGGAGTATAAAATTTTTATGTTCCTCTTTAGAGAGCTCAGGCTTAAAAATGTTAGCACATACCAGAGATTGACAGTCTCCAACTGACCAATCCTCTGTCAAACCTGGGTCCATAATTCTAAGACGTCCAGGGACTTTTGGGTGACAGGAAACACCACACTGTAGACAATAATTCAGCTGGAAGGAGGGTACAAGTAATTCAAACAAGAGAAATATCTAGGGAACTCAAAGACACACAGACAAGGGAGAAATCGATTCTGCTGGAGTGAATCATTCCTGAGAGAAACAAGTAGAACATCTGATTAGCAGAACTGTAGAGTAGCAAGAAATAAACCTTTCAGTTACTGAAATTTCAGAGGTTTTTGTTATAATTACTTTCACTATTCACTAAACTTAAAACAGAAATTCTTACAAGGAATAGGGTTCTTATGTAACAACAAATGTGAAATGTATGATTCTGGTTTAGAAGTCAAGTAATGGGAGTCAAGAAAATAGATACAGTAGGCTGGAAAGTTGGAAACTCACATTATACCATGGAAAATATTTGGTAAAACTGAAAATTTGGAAGACAGAATGTGTGCCTCCCAAGACTATGGCTTTTAAGGAAGTTGTTGGAAAATGTCAGAATAGTATGGGCTTGTTTTTGCAAGGTATAAGAGAGGACTTCAGGTAGGAATCAGCTTATTTTGAGATAGATATTATAGAAAATAGAGAGTCAAAGGTTTTACTTAGTTGAAAATGATGTTTATTTCCAGACACCTGAATAATAAGACAGATAAGTTTCAACAAAGCTATGGGCATCAAAAATCCAGGAAGTCTTTTTAGTTGAACAAAGTGTCTCAGCCTTGCATCAAAGATTAACCATACAACCTCCCCGCCCACATCATTAAGTGAAGGTAGAATAAGAATAAGGATGAGGAAACAAAGAAATAAAGCAGTAAATAAATAAAAGAGCTTCAGGGGTAATTATAGGCACCAAATGAAAGAAAACAGGTCAAGATTTAACAAATGCGTGTGGGACTTGCACTGTCCACCCTCAAAAAAAGAACCCAATGACAACAACAAATCAACTATTTCAACTCCAAAGGTGCCCAAACTTGAAGAATCATGAAGTAGGGCATAATATCTAACACCCAGTGAGAGCATACTGTCTAATACCCTCATCACAAGTGGCCAAAGAGCATATGGAAGAAGCTCCCAAAGTCTGAAGGCATTAGGGACCAAGATGAATAATAAATAAAGGGATAGAATCTTGAAGAATGTGCAGGTCAGGACTATGGAGAAATATCCCTAGTGAGCAGAAAAATGTATTTCACAGCCCCGCTGGACTTCGTTATTGAAATAATGACAGCCAAACTCCTATGAGTTTCTCATCATTGCCTTTTTTAAATGGGAGCTTGCATTGCAGTTACCTTCTCTTCCCCATCATTGTATGCTAAATGGCAGAGGTGGTGGTGGTAGACAGCAGAGAGTACTTGTCTTCAGATCAGAAGCAAGCAGAATATCAAGAGTCATAACTGTACCTGAGAGAGAACTGCATATACCCTGGACATTTTATATTTCAAATTGCATTTGTCTTTTGGGTGGATTTTGGGATTATCTCTTTGGAGTGGGACCAGGACTGGCAGGGAGTGGTTAGCTCTTCATCAAGTTCATTTCCTCCTCCTTCTATACACACAGTAAGATGACAATCCTCATTCTCCCTTTCACTTGACATGGTCAGGTGGCTAGATATCACTAATGGAATTTTAGTGGAATAACATTTGTCACTTTTAGGGTAAGGAGAAAAGAAGTGAGTGTACCTTCTTCTACCATCGATAAGCTAAATTCAGACAAGCAGGAGGCCCAAGAGTTACCAGGTGAAGGGATCCTTTGTTCCAGAAAGATTATGTCAAAGACTAAGTATCAACTAAGAATAGCCACATGGGACTGTGCCAGAAAAAGACTTTATTAAGTGATTTTTTTCATATTTGTTTGTTACAACAAAAATTTTTTTGGAAGTAGTTCCATGCACAAAGCCTTTAAAATTCTAATTTGATCGACATTGCTTCATCCCTTCTTTGAACTTTATACAGCACTTAGTCTCAGTTAGGAGCTGTTCTAAATAGTTCACAAAGTATTTTACATACATTACTCTGTATTACACATATATACACATATAGTCCATTAAGATCTATATCAAATAAAGGCTATACTTCAGAGTTTAATACTTAATTGTACCCCAGGAAAAACAAAAATTATTATGAAGCTATCTTAAAAATTTTTTGAAGTAAATTTGACTAAACAAAACAGAGATGTAAGATCTTCTTGAGGAGTACCCCCACTTCCACCTCTATCTAAAATTACCTTATTAATCTCTTTATTGGTCATTTCATTTTAGAACACTGTCTAACAATAGGAACTTGCGTCTACTTTAAATAAGTTACACAATAGACGTCTCTGGACTCCATTTACCTATAACAAGTGTGTCCTTGTGTACTGTAGAATCATCACTAAACAAGCATTTATTGTCCACTTACTGTTGCTAAGCTCTGTGCTAGGGGTATAAAGATGACTGAGACACAGTTCCTGTTCTTGAGGAGCATAGAGTTTAGTGAACACATAGGCATATTGAAAACTATTACAAAAAAGCCTTGTGAATGCTATTGTAGTAGCACATATAGAACCTGATATGAGCACTGAAGTCAAAGCCATAGTTCTGCAAAGGAGTCTTCTGTAGGCAAAAGAAATAGATTTTGAAACAGGTGTGAAAAACATGCACACTATTAAATGAAAGAAAACGCTGGTGGTCCCTGTAGCCAATTATTTACCATAAAAGTGATTCAAGTTGATCACTAAAGGGCTCCCACCATCTTAAAGCAATGCATCAAGAGCTGTGTCCAACTACTATACCATTTACTGTTTATTTTAAATCCTTGTATGATTTCTGCCTTTCACTCATATTTTCATATTGAGTTCCAAACTGAATACCAGTATTAGTAATAGTACTCCTGCCTTCAAAGCTTCTTCCCACCAAAATCTTAAAAAGTGTGTATTACTGTAATTCTCGCACAATTTTCCCAGTTGAGACTTTGGATTTCTGTTTGATTTCTCTTCTTTATCACCCCCCACACTCCAGCACAACTTGCCCCTCATGCGGTCTCTTTATACTTTCTGCCCAAGCTCATGAAATTGCCTCCTTGGTAGCCTCCCTGCCTCTCTCTCCCCTGACTCATTCTAGTAATCTCTACCAGATGCGTATTTCAGTATCTTAATTACAGCATTCTCTTCTTTCAAATTTTTAATGGCTCCATAATACTAAGGAGATTATTAACCTAGTTGAAATCTGGTTGAACAATCTATAAAATGGGGATAATAATTATGTCTAACATATACATTTATTATGAAGTTTACATGTTTTGAATCATGTAGAGTATTTAGAGCAGTTTCCAGTGCATTCACTAGATTTTAGTTGTTGTTATTACTTTTAGTAATCCACCTAAAAGGCAGTCTGAAATTTGACCCTAATTTAGCTTTCTACTGTTATCTCAAAGAAATGCCTACTGAAGACAAAGAGTAGTTTCTCATAGTTTTATGAATACATCCTGCAAATCCTTTTCTTTGAACCTGTAATTTGATCTTGCTATGCCTCAAACACCCCTTTCTTTCCATTTATTCAAATCCTAGTGATTCTTCATGGACCAATTTGAATCTCATCCCCAGAAATCCTCTTGTCATAGCTGGTGTCTGGTCTTCTCCCATTCTGAAGAGATGCAGTGATATTCATTTGGACATTACTGTGTATTGTGAGGTCTGCAATAAGGATCAGGATCCACAGTAATAAGGATTACTGTGAGGATCAGGGTCAGAATGGAACAGATGTTCTTATCATACCCTGCCACAATTTACTCAGTATACTGCCCCCAAACAGGAAATGAGTCACACAGTTTCAGGATTGACTGCTCACAATGAAAGAATACTCCTATAAAGTTTAGATTTAGAAGTTATATGGCAAAAGAGAAAAGAATAGGGAGCCATGTTGGAATTCTCCATTGAGTTACATGAGGGGAAAAAATAGCATTTAGAAAGAAATACTGCTACAATGACCATATCTCCACATGATACTACCTGAAAAAAGCTAAATGTTCTCAAATGAATGTATTTTGTCTTTTAAGAGTTGGCCAGTTTGGGGTGTGTTTTTTTTTTTTTGTATTTTGTAACTGGGGATGATTCTCATTTTTGTACCTCAAATCAAAATTGATACACACTAATCTAGTCAACTAATAAATGTCAAAACCATACAAATTTATATACAAGTTTATACGCAATCTCAACTAAAGTCATCTAATATTTATAGCAATTTCATGGTTTGGGGATTTTCCTAAGGCCTCTGTGAACAACCATGCAAGCTGCTACTGCCCAACTCCAGGGATACACTTCACATAGTCTTCATGTGGATGAGCCTTGGTTACCGTCCTGACGCTGTACAGTGCAGCAGCCTGTCTATCCAGGTTGAAAAGTAACCTGTGCATATATTTCTTTTTATTTTTCCATGCTATAACAATGCATCTGCATCCAGACTGAGTTGTAAATAAGAGCACCAGCTACAGCATTAGCTAACAAATTGCATTGCTCTTCATGAGATAAGGAGCCATGGGCAAGTTATATAACCTTTCTGAACTTTTGCTTCCTCACAGTAAAATGGAGATAATGCTACTACTTCATAAGGTTTTCAGAAGGATTAAATGAAATGAAGTCTAGCAAAGTGTTCAGCTCATAGTAGGAGTTCAGTGTTTGCTTTCTCACATTTCCATTTCAGAATTATGATTGCATTAGGGAAAGAGGTTTTTCTTCTACGTAATGGATGCTAGAGAATAATGCCACAGCCTGACTTCTAACCCCCTCTCTGGAAAATCATGTGGGCTATTTTCATTTAGTGCAGTGGTTTTTAAACATTTTCTTTAGCAGTAGCAAAACCTTATGGTTTCCAATTAAAATCTTTTAAAAAACTATAAAAAAAAAAAAACCAAACAAAACAAAGATGCAGCCTTGTGGGAAAGACTTTAAATTAAAAGTCCCATCTAACCTGGTATTGCTTGAACTTGGGAAAGTCCCTTGGATTTTTTGCATCACTTTTCTCATCTGAAATTTTTGGATAATACCAAGTGCTGCCCTGCTTAGTTTTCAAAGTAACCGTGAAACCTGGACGAGCACATGTGCATGAACACACTTTGAAACAGCAATGCAATGCATGAATTGACACTAGCTTTCTTATCACAACACAAGCTTCTGAATTTTGGCTCACCTATTTGATTTTTTCCCAACAGATTTACATCTCTAATTACAGGCAGTTCTTGCTAACAAACAGGTGTATTCCAAAATTTAATGTGCTAATCATTTGTTAGGAACTCAGCATACATTCTCCCTTAGAAACAATGCTATAAAAGGAATAGTTCATATCTGAATCAGTTTGAACCCAACTCTTTAGCCCAAATGTAACTCAAATACTATACATTTGCTATAAAAACACTTGGAAATATTACTATAATATAAGTAGTTCAAATAGTAAAATAATAAAATGAATGAGTTTAATTTATTTTTAACACTGGCATTTAATGACCAGCAACATTATTTAAAAAATGGTGGACATTTAAGCTAGTGAGGATCTTAGTGAGAATTTCTGAGTCCCACAAGAGTTTTAGAAATTGGTTTGACATGCTTTTGTAATTGAAAAAATATCTCAAACTATTTTTTCCATTTATTTTGTAACTTTTAAACTTAGAAATTACTATTGGGGTAACCGGCAGGGTGAGAGATATAACAAAGGCAGCACAGAGAGGTAAGGAAAGCATAGAAAGAGAAGAAGGATGGGGAGAGAAATAAAGATAGGAACAACCAGAAATTTAGGGTGAAGAGGAAAAATCTTAGAAAAGAGGAAGGATAAAGCATGTAAATTCAGTGAAGAAGAAAAAGAAAAAATGTTATGGAAGAATGTGTTCACCCCATTGAAGACCTATGGAAGGTTTGGGGTCCTCGCAGCAGCGATTAGGTGAGGGTATATGGTGCCTCCATGAGGCAGATGAAGAGAGGAAACAAGAAGAGATGTGGGTCTGTCCCTTGATATAAATTAGCCATTAGTGACTAAGTGCAAGGGACTCCTGAAGTCAATAATTTAAATAATATTAAAATTATTTGAAGTAGGGAATTAGTATCTTGTAAATAATTAGGAAAAATTAGCCGAAGAAGAAAATATTTAACTGAATAATGTACATGGTAGATTGATATATGATCATTTGAGAGATGTCTTTAATTTATGGTATAATGAGAAACTGTTTTCCACTCAAACATTAAATATTTATTATAACACCTGATGTTTATAAAAAAAATCCTTAGGGCAGTGAATAAAAAGCTAGCTGTTAAAGTAAGGGCAAACTCTCTCTCAGACAAACCTGTTCTCATCTGTAAAGGTCACCAGTGACTCACTCATTGTCACATGCAGTGAGCTACTATTCAGTAGCACTGTTTCCTGGCACCACTGCTTTCTGATGCTCTTCATGCCGAGGATCTCAACCATTGCTTCCTGGGTCTTCTTCATCCATCTCTCCAGCCATCTCTCTATTATCTTCAAGG
>PVKM010000142.1:0-67500 GCA_004027735.1 Carollia perspicillata | reverse complement strand
AATTGATACCCAGTAAAGCAAAGTATAGTCCAAGGGTCAGAAAAACAGATTTATATTTTCCTCCTTGTTATTCATTTACATATGCTTTATAGTTAAGTCAAAATGTCTTTTCCTGCTAACATAAATTTTCTTCTCTCCAACCTGAATGCTCAGAAGTAACCAGAATTTTACTAGTTTCTTATTTTCCTTTTCTACTGTTATTCACATACTGACACAGAAAACTCGGCAAAAATCAGGCCATCACAGTTCTACAAGCACTGACCAGGAAGAGAATTATCAAATTATTAAAAACAGATGGCAAGCACTCTGAAAGAAAGACGTCTCAGGACACTATCTGGAGAAATCAAAGCCACGAGAATCAGCAAATCTTTTATCGTTGCTTCCACAAGTCTTAGTTTTCACATTTGTTCAGTTTCACGTAAGTTTTTATGGTAATGAGACAGGTTTCACTTTGATCTCTGTAGTGATCAGTCTGAAACACGCATCATCCACCTGAGAAACTGCCTTCTTTCATGGGTGTCCATCAAAGAGGCACAGGCAAGGCCAAGGCCCAAATGTGACCTAAAGAAAGTTTCCATACGTGGGCAATGTACAGTACTGACATCTTTATCTTCTTAGTTTGTATATTTTCTTACAGTATAAGTATATATGCATGTGTATATGTGTATAATATGTGTACATGTATATATCTACACCTAGGAAAAATAGTGGGTTTATTTTTGCATATATATTCTACATATTTATAATGTTTATAAAATAAAAAAGAAAACATGTCTCTATCTTCTTAGTATAGATAATGATCTAGTCTTTACATAGTCTTAGATACTTATATATAGTAAGTAGAAGATATATATAGTAAGAAGATTTTATTTCTTATTATATATACACTTACTTTAAATGTATATGTATATTATATACACATAGTACTCTCTGTGTATACTATGTATATATATAGAGAGAGAGATACATATGTGTGTATACATACCACCATACAGAGTAAAAAGATAAAGATATAAACTTATAAATTTTATTTTATAAATTTTATAAATATATAAAATATGTATACATAAAATTCTCTGACATTTATCATCATTACTTTGCTTCTAAACCATCAAAGAAATGTGGGAACCCAAACCTAACAGCATAGGTCCTCAGGGAATCACAGGAATCATTATTGTTGTGAACATTCAAGCTCCTTCAAGACAGAAAAGAACGTGGTATTTGCATGTGTTTCTCCCATTACCCTCAATGAGAATTTGTGAGATAGAGGTGAATTGTGAGATGGAAGTTTCACTGTCTTAAGCTAGTGTTGCTTGAGAAGCCCTCACTTACATGGGCCCCTTCCAAGCCCTTCAAATGTCCCCTAGCAAGATATATCCTTGTTTTTGTAATATTTGTAAGATTTTTTTAATGCCAATTCATTAAGACTGAGCCTCACTCTGACTTGA
This sequence comes from Carollia perspicillata, assembly GCA_004027735.1. Taxonomy (NCBI): domain Eukaryota; kingdom Metazoa; phylum Chordata; class Mammalia; order Chiroptera; family Phyllostomidae; genus Carollia; species Carollia perspicillata. Next base: position 66,052 of record PVKM010000142.1, on the reverse strand, counting down.
ATACTCCATTGCCATATGTCAGATTAATTGTATGCAGGGGCATTGGAGCAACCACAGCATTTTATATCTTTACATTTGTATCATTTTTCTTAAAGAGGGATACAAATTATAAAAGTTTATGGCCCCACAAAATCTGGACCTGCTCTTATTTTTAAAGTAATCTGGCACAGAATATCATTTCTAACTCTGAAGGAGGAATCACTTGACTATATTTGTACATATGAAAACTGTGGACTCAAGTCAGCTTCTGAAAGGACCACCAGACTTCAATGATTTTTTTTAACAATGCAAAAGAAAGTGCCCTCTTTACAGCATTTCTTTAAGGAAAGGAAAACTTCCCTATCTAACCCTAATGAAGTGAATATTTTACAAATAAAATCTTACCATCTCTCTAAATTGATAAAGATGCTAAGGGACAAAACTTTTGAATCTTGAATTAGAATCCTTGTCTGTTCAAAGTATTAACATAAGCTCTGTGTGTGTGTGTGTAATCAATTCTAAACTAATTTTTTTGTCTTCCTCAACAATTTAAAAATAGTTTATAAAACCAAACAGCTTGTACAAAGACATCTTATTTGCAGACAATGGTAGGTATAATGAAAGGAGAGCCTGGAAAACCAGGGTAAACTTTAAGGACTCCTGAAAGCCCAGAATACTCCTTGTTAAACCTCACACCCAATATTAGGCACCTCTGCTTCCCAGACAGTATATCCCTCCATAGCATACTGCAGGCAATTTGTAGAAGGCCACATAACCCACCTTCAAAAGGGCTTGGATTTTACCGGGCTGCAAATTGAAAAGAACATTTACCCTTTACCACAGTTGCAATCTTTTTCTTTGGGGGGAAATAAAAAATGGTGATTTGTGTCAGAATTAGTACTTTTCTTAAGGGAATTAACAACCATGTTTCCTTAGGGTTATCCCAGAACCTTAGACTCTCAGATTAGGTTCTTATAGGTTGTTAAGTGACTCATCATTACATTCAAAATGAGATGAAAGAAATTGTGTGAGGATACTAAAAGATTAAAATGGCAAGCTTCGCTATAAATCAAACCCTTTCCTGCTCCAGAGTAGATGAGTCCCTAATATATCAGAAGATATTGAGGGGGTCAATGACACAAAGAATCTCCTACATACAATCCAGACTTTGCTGAATTTATTGTTACTCTTTAGTGTTGTTTTCCATTTCAAAGGGAGCAAAATTGCAGTTCAGAAAATGTTGAAACTTGGAAAAAAGAAAAATTATCAATTTGATTGCACAGAACTACATTTACTTACTCATCTGTTGCCACATGTAAAAAGCAATTATTGGGCGTTCCATATGTATCAGACATTGTGCTATATCCAAGAGATATAAAGATGTTTTTAAGTCCTTCCTTCTAGGAACAAACAGTTTAATTAGAAAGATGAAAACTCAACACTATACAATTAAAATATAGTATCATAATTGCTCAGAGAGATGTGTACTCAGTGAATGATTTTGGTTTGTACTAGGTTTCAGGAAGTACAAGACCACACAAGGGGTCATGAAACCTCACTTCTGGTGTGGGTTCTGCCAATAACTAATTATGTGACAGATCTCCATTCTGAGACTCTTTTTCTTCATCTGCAAAATGAAATTTGACCAGATGTTCTTCCATGTCCAGACCTACATTATCTTATTCCATGGGAATTTCCCTAATTAGTTCCCTATTAATTCTCATCTTTATGGATAATATTTAGTAACTTATAATGACATAACTTGTTTCCCCTTTAATCAGCCCACTCTTTCAAAGAGACCACCTCTATGGTTTTTTCTCTTGCTCTATCTCTTACTGATTACCCCTTTTGCTTCTTCCGTCAGCAAAGAAAATGAAGCACTTTGCAAGTTAGCATCCCTATGCTAAAAAAAAAGTAAAAAATTTTTCAACAGAAAATCGCTAAGATTTTCCTTTGTTTCTACAAAACTCACAATGCATTGAAAAATATTTTTGACTCCTAAAATATAAAAATTTAAAATGTTGGAGGAGAGTGTTTTACCATAAGGAAGAATTGCTATGTGTGCAAGTGGTAGAAATACCTATGATTATCTAGCATAGAGAGGAGAATTGCCACTTTCCTGGCTCCTGGGTGGGGGTTGAGGGTAGAAATAAATCCAGGGATTTCATTGCACAGACCCAATATAGAATTAGAAGTTTCTACCATAAGTTGTCTGGTGTGAGGGAAGATAAGTGTCCATGCTGGGGAAGAGTGCCAATAGAGAATGGGATCAATTTGGTAGACAACTCTAATTCTGTTCTGCATCATCCATATTTGCCTACAGTTTTCTGAGCCCTAGACCAATGGGGATTAGAGATCTCCTTCTAGCTCTAGGTTGTAAGTTTCAAGATAGACTCACAAGAGGCCGAAAACTAAAAGAGATTTGGTGATTTTAGTTTGTTATCTACTAGTCAACTTTCTTAATCAGAAACTAAGCTATTGTCACAAATCACGAAGTATTTGCTTTTCATTTAGTTAAATCTAAGAATGAAGTTATTTCTCAGGTGACAATAAGAGAATCTTTTCAAAGAAGACCTAGAATAACTTACATAATTGTCTAGCTGTAACATTTCATTCATCATTATCTCTTATGTACAAAATAAGGATCTTCAGCCTCACCTTCATATCTGAGTAAAATTCATACGAAAGTAAACAAATAAAAAGGAGGAAGACTGATTATAGTTGATCTTCCTGTAACTGAAGTGAGATATGTTGCTACATTTAAGCCACAGATAGGAAGAGATAATAAATAAAAAGATCAGAACAGTGTCTGCTCCACACTCAACCCCATTGAATGGCACCTGTGCTAATCTTATAAATGAAGCAGAAAACTTTTTTCATAAAGGACCTAAGGCATTTAAGGTGACTATAACATTACTTCTGGGCCATGTCAAAGCTTGTCATGGAGTAGAAGGTCTACACATTCTTCTCACTGCAGTGAAAAACATAGTGGAGCTCTGCAAAAGGAGGACTCCAGGGTTACAATATCAGTAGCCAGCACAGCAATGAAAGAGACCTTAGTGTCTAACAAATGTGTTGGTACCCTGATGATAATCTCAGGAGATGGCATATCCAGAGCAGCTGTGGATAAAGATAAAGATATGTGTAGTGTATGACTAGCAGGAATTGATGAGCATAGATAGCATTTCACCTATTAAACCCAGTGCTAAATGTATTCGTAAAATACTTAGTTCCCAAGAAAAACTTGGGGAGGAGGATTGCAGAGTTCAAGGTGTTTACATACTGTATTATATGGGACTAAAAGCCCATATTATTTGGTTTAAGCAGAGACTTTATTGTTAAAATAAAGAAAAGTAGGGCTCCCAGTCAAGATGGAGGAGTAAGTAGACATACCTTGTCTCATTACACAACTGTAGGAAGGAACATAACTAATAATGTAAAACATACAAAACTGCAAAAAATCTCCCAGAAAAACACCCAGAACTGTACAGAAGTCCAACAACCAAGGATTTAAAGAAGCTATATTCATCCAGATGTGTAGGAGGGGCACACGCGGGGACTTGGGGAGGAGAGGACTTCATGTGATGGCAGAGAGGCAGCATGGCAGCAGTGGCTGGTGAACAGGGCAGCCCCATACTCATGTGTGGTGGATAAAAATCAGGGAGACACCTTGTGAGCTAGTGAGCCCAGCCCCAGGCCAGACAGTACAACACAGGTCTCCAGCACCAGGAAACATAAAGCAGCATAACTTTTGGCTGTACACCCAGTGGAGGTTGGGTGGCAGAAGAAACTGGCAATACATACATAAGCCCACCCACACTGGGAACCACAACCAGGACAGCAGGTGGAAGGGCACCAGTCACATAAGGGAAGTGGGTGAAGTGACTGGAAATGGGCTAGGGCCAGGAAAGCCCCCAGAAGTCATACAGCAGTGGCATTGTCTCCTCTTCAACCCCTTCCCCACACAGTGACCTATGGTTGCCCCACCATGGAGAATACTCAAGTCTCTGCCCCCATATGACTTAACAGGTGCACTAAAGTGGAACCAAACCAGCTCTATCTAGTACACAGACACAGGGTGACTGCCAAAGTCAGGAGACAAAGAAATATGGCCCAAATGAAGGAACAGAACAGAACCCCAGAAAAAGAACTAAGCAATGTGGAGGTAGCCAATGTATCGGATGGAGAGTTCAAAATGCCAGTGATCAGAATGTTCAAAGATCTCATTGAATACAGCAAAAGTATAAGGGAAGAAATGAAGGCTCCACTAAAGGAAATAAAGAAAAAACTCCATAGGAAACTAACAGTGAAAGGGAGGAAAGCTGGGATTCAAATCAATGATTTGGAACATAGGAAAAAATAAACATTCAACCAGAACAAAATGAAGAAACAAGAATTCAAAAAAAAAAAAAAAAGGAGACTTTAAGAAGACTCTGGGACATCTCCAAAATGGCCAACATCAGAATCATGGAGAAGAGAAAGGATGCCAGAAGGAAGAAGAGGAAGAACGAGTAATTGAAAATTTACTTGAAAAAATAATGAAGGAAAACTTCCCTAATTTGACAAAGCAAACAGACATACAAGTCTGGGAAGCACAGAGAGTTCTGAACAAGTTGGACCCAAAGAAGTCCAGACCGAAACACAGTATAATTAAAATACAAAAGTTTAAAGAGAACATCTCAAAAGCAGCAAGAGAAAGGCAGAGATTTACCCACAAAAGAGTTCGCATAAGACTATCAGCAAATTTCTCAAAAGAAATTTTGCAGGCAAGAAGGGACTAGCAAGAACTATACAAAGTGATGAAAAGCAAGAACCTACAACCAAGATTAGTCTATCCAGCAAAACTAACGTTTACAATGGAAGGAAAGATAAGGTGCTTCCCAGACAAGGTAAAGCTAAAGAAGTTCATCATCACCAAGCCCTTATTACATGAAATGTTAAAGGGACTTATTTAGGAAAAAGAATAAGATCAAAGCTATGGACATTAAAATGACAACAAATTCACAACTATCAACAACTGAATCTAAAGAACAAAAACAAACTAAGCAAACAACTAGAACAAGAATATAATCATTAATATGGAGATCATTTGGAGGGTTATCAGCTGGGAGCAGGAAGGAGGAGAATGGGGGGAAAGGTATACGGAGTTAGAAGCATAATTGGGTAGGTACAAAATAGACAGGGGGATGTTAAGAACAGTACAGGCAATGGAGAATCCAAAGAACTTACATGTACAACTCACAGACACGAACTGAGGGCAGGGGTCACTGGTGTGAATGGGGTACCTAGGCAGAGGGGGGCAAAAGGGGAAAAACTGGGACAACTATAATAGCATAATCAATAAAATACATTAAAAACAGAAAAGTATAACAATTTCTTTAAACACTCTACTTTGCCTTCAATTCATTTATTCATTCAACAACTATTTCCTAAGCACTCACTATATCAGGTAATGTGTTAAGATTACAGTATGCTATGGTAACCAAAATGACTTGGTTATTTTCTATACGGAATTTAAGGTCTAATCAAGGTCACAGATATTAAACAGGAAAACAAATGAATTAATGTATGATTATATTATGGTAGATGTTATAAAGGAGAATATAGAGCTAAGAAAAAAATAATGGGGAGTTGAGATATACTTTTGTTTCATAAGTTAAAAAATAACTTTCTGAGAAGATAACATTTAAGAGAGACTTGAAGGAAAAAAGGAAGCCATGGTCAAAGACACAATGGTGAGAGGAGGGTTGGCATGTCTGAGAACTGAAGTCAAGACAACATAGCTGGAGTTCAGTGATGGATTTCACTAAACTTTTTCTGAATTTTAACAGAAATAGCTTTTACCACTGTCTTAATTTCCTCCAGTGTCACAAAGTGAGAATACAGTTCTCAGGAAAAATGAAAGGATTGATGACATGCTAGAAGTATTTGATAGACCCTTTCTCAACTTCTCATAAAAAAGTTGTGCCAAAGCCCTGGCTAGATTTGCTCAGTGGATTGAGCGCTGGCCTGTGAACCAAAGGGTCGCCAGTTTGAATCTCAGTGTAGGGCACAAGCCTGGGTTGTGTGCCAGGGACCCAGTAGAGGGTATGTAAGATGTAACCACATATTGATGTTTTTCTCCCTCTCTTTCTTCCTCCCTTCCCCTCTCTATAAACAAACAAACAAACAAACAAATAAATAAAATCTTTTTTTAAAAAGCTCTGCTGGAAACAAAAGACAAGAGAGGAATTCATGTCATAAACTATAAGTTGCCTTAGGGTAGGAAAAGTAAAATCATGCTATGTAGAGATGGGACCAAAAGTATTATTTTGTTCTTCAATATCATAATTAAAGAAGAATTGTTTTAAATGTATATCAGATAAACTTAAAGATATAATTGGTAGAATTTAAAACAGAAGTTCTCTCTTTTAAATCTCTTCAAAAGATAAAAGCAAACAAAATATGGTCCAAATATCAAGAGAGGAAACATAGAAAATGGCAAGGAAGCACAGAAAATAGAATCCGTAATACAAGATGACAGAAGTAAGACCAAGCAGATCAGTTATGACAATGTATGTAAATGTGCTGAACTTCCCAATTAAAAGGCAAAGACTCTCAGATTAGAGTAGAAAACAGCATTCAACAATATGCTGTTTACAAGAGACAATCTTAAAACAAGATGACTTGGAAAGGTTATAAATAAAAGATAGGCCAAGATATACTCACATAATGCAAACAAAAAGATTACAGGAGTAGCAATATCTATATCAGCCAAATTAGAATTCAAAATAAAAACTATTAACAATACAAAGAGGATTATATTATCTTTATAAAAGAAGCAATATATATGTAGTTATATTTATTAGCAAATATATATGTGCCAAGTACCAAAGAATCAAAATACAAAGGACAAAATAATAATTGTATTAGGAGGCATGGTTACTATACATCAATTCATGTCAAACTCATTTAATAGAAGTGAATAAAGAGACAGAGAATTTGATGTCTATTAAAATTCATTACTTCCAGATAGAAAATATACAAGAATTCCCCTGACCAAGGGAAACAAAAGCAAAAATAAACAAATGTGGTTATATCAAACTATGAAGCTTCTGCTCAACAAAGAAAACCATCAATAAAACGAAAAGAAAACCTATTGAGTGGGAGAATATATTCACAAATAATATATCCAATAAGTGGTTAATGCCAAAATATATAAGAAACTCATACAACTCAACAACAACAAAAATAATCTGATAAAAAAAATGGACAGAGGACATGAAGAAACATTCTCCAAAGAGGACATACAGATGGCCAAAAGACACATGAAAAGATGTTCAATGTTACTAATCATTAGGGAAATGCTAATCAAAATCACATTGAGATGCCATTTCACACCTGTTAGAATGGATGTTATCAAAGTCAACAAATAACAAGTATTGATGAGGATGTGAAGAAAAGGGAACCCTTGTGCATTTTTGGTGGGAGTACAAATTAGTGCAACCACAATGGAAAGCAGTATGGAGGTTCCTCAAAAAACTAAAAATAGACCTACCATTAGATCCATCAAATCCATTTCTGTATATTTATCTGAAGAAAACAAAAATACTAATTCAAAAAGATGTATACAGTCATATGTTTATTACAGCATTATTTACAACATAGTGCCAAGATATAGAAGCAACGTAGGTATCCATTAATAAATAAATAGAAGCAACCAAGATATAGAAGCAACCTAGGCATCCATTGATAAATAGATACAGATGTGGTATATTTACAATGGAATGTTAGTCAGTAATAATAAAATTAAAGTCTTGCTATTTGTGACAACATGGATGGACCTAGAGGGTATATTATGTTAAATGAAATAAGTCAGACATAGAAAGACAAATACAATATGAGTTCACTTATATGTGAAATCTAAAAAGACAAAAGAAATGAGCAAATAAAGCAAAACAACAACAGACTCATAGAAACAGAGATCAAACTGATGGTGGCCAAAAAGGTGAGGGGAAATATAGTCAATAATATTGTGATGAACTTTGCACAGTGACAGATGGTTACTAGACTTAGTGTAGTGACCACATCATAAGGTATATACATGTGGAATCCCTATTTGTATACCTGATACTAACATAATATTGTGTATTTACTATATTTATATTAAAATAAATTAATTTAAAAAATTTAAAAAAGTGACAACACCCTAGAACATTAAGAGAATGGAAATTATCCCAAACAGAAATTCTTCAGAATATACTTTCAAAACACAATAAAAATATGTAATGAATTATTAAACAAAGCTTAAACAAAGTACTCCAACAATATAACACATTTAAAATGTACCTAAATAAATACTGAGTCAAAGAAAGAGTGCAAATTAGCATTACATACTAGAAAATACTCAAAACTGTAAAATCCAATAAGAACTAACATTTATTGATTAGTGAAATGTGACAGAGATTTTGCTAGATGAATTCCAAGCATTAGCACATTTCATTCTCACAACAAACCTATGAAGAAAGTAATTTTTTATTCCCATTTGCATTTGCACAAAGTGAGGCTTGGAGTGGTTAAATCATTTGCAAAATATGCCACAAGGGGCAGAGTGGAGATTTTATCTCAGTATAGTTAGGGCATGGACCAAAGTTCTGGTCAAAAGCAATTGTTAAACTTAAGTTACTTTATTTAAGTTAGACAAATAAAAATGTAAGAAGTTATAAACACAGGAAAAAATAATGGCCAGTGTATAAAGAAGAAATAGAAAATAAAGACAAGATCTATGACCCAAAAGACTGAGAGGCAAAATGTAAAAACAGATCCAAAATCTTGGCATTTGAGAAAGAAAAACATAAAATAGATAAACATCTGACAAATATAATCTAGAAATTAAGATGAAGAACTTTAACAAATCTGGAGATGAAAAGAGAAGTTTAAACCTAGACATAGAGGAAATTTTAAAATATATGAGACTATTACATCCAGGACTATGAGAATTTGAAAATATGGTCAAATTGTATGAATGCCTGGAAATACAAGGGGGGCCAAAAAAAAAAAAACAGAATTATGTTCTGGAGGGCAGGCCCATTGTAGTACGGGCTTCCCCAGCTGGGTGACTGTTCTAGGAACCTACCTGTATCTGTGTACCTGCTGCCATTGTTGTGACAGGCTACCTTCAGCTTCAGTGAATTTTTTCTGAAGGTCGTTTCAACATGTTTGTCCATTTCATGATGGGTGATTTATCAGCACATCTGCCCATACCTCACTGAGTGTTCAGCAGTTTTTGACCCCAAACAGCATGACCCCTTGCACCCGACCCTTCCTATTCACCAAATCTCACCCAGAGCAACTTTTTTTTTGGTTTCCTCAGATGAAAAAAAATCTTCAAGGAGAAGTGTTTTGCCAATTTGGAAGAAGTGAAACAAAAAACAGCAGAAGCACTAGAAGGCATCAGAATCGATGAGTTCAAAAACTGTTTTGAGCAGTGGAAAAAACATCTTCATAGGTGTGTTACATCAAATGGAGAGCACTTTAAAGATGACTGTAATTTAAACATGTAAGATAAGAATAAATACACACTACTTTTTTATGAATAAATTTTGGGGGGTTTTCGTGGTCCCTCCTTGTATTGACTTTCAACAATTATGGTGTTATAGAATTATAAATATTTTGCATAAATGAATTTGAGTGTTTTAAAGAAGGAGAAATTATTTCTGATCTTGATTGGGAGGGAAAAATGAAAGTTCAAAGACTTACATGTTCAGCAAAACTCATTTTATTTCCTTTCTTTTCTGGGCACACAGTGAAATTATATTTCTCAGTCTCTCTATCATTTAATTTTTGGCCAGTGGAATGTGGGTGTTACAATTTAAATCACTAAGATTTGGAGGTTTGTTTGTTATAATAGTTGGTGTTTCCTTCCCAGTTTATATAGAAAGCTTAATGGACATCTTTTCTTTTAAATTTAAGCAATTAACAGGATGTGGACATGAAATAATGGAAAGCAAAAAAAAAAAATAAGTGTAGTAAATAGGATGAACAAAGTAGCTTGGTCTAGAAAAAATGGAAGATATGTATGGGAAAGGCAAGTCAGCCAAGTGACATCTACAACTGTAGATAAATGTGGGTAAGGGAGAAAGAGGGAAGACGAAGTCATAGATTGGAGTGCAACTATGGATTTGGATTTTAACCTTAGGATGTAGTGAGTGTGAGTCATTGCAGGTTAGTGAACAAAATATGTCATTACCATATTATGTTTCAGGAAAATTCCTATGGAAATTAAGCAATGCATTGGAAAGGTAAGTTAAAGAGATAGTTCAATGAGAAAAAATCCAACGAAGATCTAAAAGTCTAGATGAGACCTCAGGGTTGGGGTCAGGTGAGATGAAGTAGTAGGAATAAAGAAGAGGAGTTACATGCAACCAAAACTGTGGCAAGAGAATTGATAGGATTGGGAATCATACACAGCAACAGAATGTCAGAGCTGGAAAGAATTTTAGAAATTATTTGTTCCCATCAGCTTGTTTGTTAGAGAAATTAAAGCTCAAAGCAATTAATAAATTGTTCAATAGTTCCAAAGGCCATTCATTAAAGAGGCTAAAACCAAGACTGAATTCTTCAAATTCCAAGTTCATTCTTTCTTCTCTAGTAACTTTGTACAGAGCAATAGAGAGAAGATTTAGAAATACCTGGGTTTTTAAAAGCAGAGTATGGTGGTGCCATCAACCAAAAGAACCCAAGAGCTAAGTCATGTTCAGTTGTGGTTCTAATGGGATATTTGGCAAAAAAAAATTTATCAGACAGCTCAGAATTCATGCCTGGGGCCTGAGAGTTAAGCATAGAATTGAGTAAATAGAATTCATATTTACACTTATTATTTGAAGGCCATAAGAATGCAGAATTAAAAAGAAAGGAGAGGAGGGGCAGAAAGGGAAAAGATGTGAGGAGATATAAGAAAGTAGATAACCGTGGGTACATGTTATTAGGAGACTGGAAGAAAAACAGGAACTAGGATATAATACTAAAGAAGTGTTAATGACATTGAAAGTGGAAAACAGATTCTAGAGGCAGTCTCTCAGGGATGATGTAGAAAGGTTTTGTGTATTGGGAGAAAGGCTGAAGTATCTGACATCTGAGTTCTTTCCAATTAAGAGACTATAATCAATTACTGTAGCAAAATATGAAGTGAATTTTAAGTTTTTCTTTAAGGATTTTATTTAATTATCTTTAGAGGGGAAGGGAAGGAGAGAGGGAGAGAAATATCAATGTATGGTTGCCTCTCTTGCGTCCCCTGCTGGGAACTGGCTTGCAGCAACCCAGACAAGTGCCCTGACTGGGAATAGAACCAGAGACTCTTTGGTTCACAGGCGCACGCTCAATCCCCTGATCTACACCAGCCAGGGTGAAGTGAATTTTATTAAATCTGACTCCAACCTTGGATTTTATTTTATATCTGTGCTATATTGACTAATGAATTCAGAAATAAATGTAGTTTTTATAAGTGGGTAATAAATATGAAAATTATTAAGTGCCTTTGACACTATTTGATATCACCAGAGTCAAGGCCAACTGTAAGACAACTTGCACACACAAGCAGACATATCCATATGTTCCCTTTGATGACTGTGTGCATAGTTTGCTGCATTGCAGGGCTATGCATATATATTTGCAGAACCTTCCTGGATGATTTATGACGTTTTCTTCTCATGTGCTACAACCATTTGAAAATTACTTTCTGAAGAAGAAATAAGTGGTATGTCAATGTGTGTACCACCTCCTCACTGCTTGTTAAAGGGCCAGATATACAAAGTATGCACAATTAATGTAAATGATTGACAAAAGCTATCAATATAATCTGTTTGTAAAGAATGAGAGGCCAAAAGCCAATTCAATACTATTCAGTTTCACAGCATCCAAAAAAGGTACACAAGTTTAGGTTGAAGCAATAACATAAGTAGAATGCAAAAACAAAAAAAAACCCACAGAAATTAATTACATTTTCTTCTTAGCACATTTTATTTTAACTTTTCTCTAAATCATTTCTTTTTCATTGTGTTGAGGTCGAGCATATTCCCTCCTCTGGGCTCCCCCTTGATTCTTCTGTTAGAGAATCTATTGCATTATATAATGTGTAGTTTGTGCCACCTGAAGTTTCCCCAGTTCTTACCTAATTGTGGGCACACATAAGGTCATATTAAAAGACACAAAGCTTTGAAAGTCCCCACCTTCCCAATGCGGAGCCTCTGCCCCATCTCCTTAACAGAACTCCCTCTAGAGCCTCTGTGGGAATTCCTACTGGAGATTCCCCACCTACAGGTGCTTCCACAATAGGCAAACCCACTGTACATTGGCTGTACCCAACTCAAACCACCTTCTTCTTTTTTTCTCTTATAATTTTTATTTAATTCTTAATTTTTTTATAGTTGTTCAATTATATTAGTCCCCATTTTCCCCCCAATTACTCTCCCTTGCCCTGCTGAACCCCACTCCCACATTCAACCCTCTCCACCATTGACTTTGTCCATGGGTTCTTTATAGGTGTTCCTTGGCTTGACTTTTCCCCTACTTTCCCCCATTGTCCTCTTTCCCCCTCCTCCCCAGTCACTGTTAGTTTGTTCTTTATTTCCATGTCTCTGGTTCTATTTCATTTGCTTGTTTGCTTTATTGATTAAGTTCCCCTTATAGGTGAGATCACATGGTATTTGTCTTTTACCACCTAGCTTATTTCACTTAGTATAATACTGTCCAGTTCCATCCATGCTGTCATGAAAGGTAGGCACTCCTTCTTTCTTTCTGCTGTGTAGTATTCCATTGTGTAAATGTACCACAGTTTTTTTGATCCACTCATTCACTGATGGGCACCTAGGCTGTTTCCAGCTGTTGGCTATTGTAAATAACACTATTAAGAGCATAGGGGTGCATACAGAGGGCTCATAGACATATGAAAGGATGCTCAGCAACACTAGCGATCGGAGAGATGTGAATTAAAACCACAATGAGATACCACTTCACACTAGTCAGAATGGCCATCATAAACAAATCAACAAACAACAAGTGCTGGTGAGGTTGTGGAGAAAAGGAAACCCCTGTGCACTATTGGTGGGAATGCAGAGGAGTGCAGCCACTGTAGAAAACAGTATGGAATTTCCTCAAAAAAACTAAAAATGGAATTGCCTTTTGACCCAGCAATTCCTCTGCTGGGATTATACCCAAGAACACCCTCTTCTCAATTCCTGTCTCATCGCAATCTCCCATGTTGCTGTACTACAGGCTACATGCTTGGCCCTTTCTGCTTGGGTCACTACCACAGTGCAGTCCAGTAAGCCACCAACTTTAATCACTGTGTCCTCAGTCACTAATGCTCTCTGACTTGCTGCTTCCACACCACCACAGCTCTTAGCTTCTATTCAGTTAATGGGGTTCGTGTCTGTACCAGTGCTGCTAGTGCATTCCAGGCTGGGCCCTTCTTTCCTCTCTACCTCTCACCTCCCAGCCACCAAATGAAATGTCTACAGCTCACTGGGTCCTTCTCATATACATGTACATGTGTATGCATATATGTGTGTACACATGCACATGTGCACATGTGTGTGCACATATAGAAAAGTGGCTTCTCTTTGTGTTCTACTCTTTAAAAAAAGCCCCATACTCCTAAGGATATTAATAATAGCTACATTTATGCAATGTTAAATATGTCTGAAACTTTTCTAAGCACTCTAGATGTAGTGACCCATCATCTTTACAAAAGCTTTCTAACATAGATACTATTATTTCCATTTTGTAGTTGATAAAACCAAAGTACAAGAAGTAACTTACCCAGGGATATCCAGTTACTAAGCAGAAAATCCAGGATTTCAGTTCTGGCTCTGAATCTTGTACCCTTAACCATTATACTACTCAGCAGGGGTTTGGGTCATCATAGGTCTCCTCAGAGTCAAATATTCTTCCTCCCTAATTCCTAAACCCTGTGGGTGACTCTGAAATTTCTGGCTAGTTATTATTTTGCCTCTAAGAAATTTTTTCCTAGGAGTTTCAGTCAAACATCCATAAATTTGTTCCTCACCCCTATTTAACTAAAGTGACAGGCATTTCTGTATGTCGCCTGTTGTGAAGTCAGAATTCAAAATCTTTCTCAAGAAGTTTCTAGCCCCATATAAACAGGGGATATCACTAGATGGTGGGAAAGTGTCTCACCCACTGGCATTGGCTGTCTTAGGTGGTTATTTGGCTTATCAGGAAGCTCTTCCCATTGACTGACTGCTACAACTTCCCAAACAGAATGTGAGGTCTTCCAGGTCCACTTATGTAATCCAGGATAATCTCCCCATTTTAAAGTCCTTAACATTGATCATATCTGCAAAATCCCTTTTTCTGTGTAAGGCAACGTATTCACAGGTTCTGGAGATTAGAGCATAGACATCTTTAGGGGGCATTTTTCTGCCCATTGTACTTAGGCACCAAGGATACTTGGTAACAAGGGCCACTTTCTGCATCTGGGTATCAGGCCGTACCACATCTGCATGTCCATGTGATTGCATGTTTCCTCATATTAGAGAAATGCATTTGCATTCATATATTATTTTATGTAGAGGCCAGAACTGCGTGATGTCCTTCACTGCAACTCTACCACGCAGAACTTGCAAGTTTACTTTATCTCCGTAGGCACAGAGAAAACATTTTTATTCATCAATGTGCCTGCGATTGTGATCTTGAAGTGGAACTGTGCAAACAACCACAAAGTCCTAATATCACCCTGGAAATGCAAAAAGTCGATCTTTATTTTCAGACTTCAAATTGCTTATCAGGCCCTATAAAAGACAAAGTAAAGACCACAAAACAAACGTATGGCATGGTTATCTACAAATGGAAAACTAGGAGAAAGGAAAATCACAACACCATTTTGTCAGCAAACATTATTCTGAAATTCATTTATGGACTCATTTTTGAGTGCTTACTTTCTTCTTTCACTGCTAGGTCCCATTTCCTTACACAAGCCATTAATTTAGAAATATAAATAAGGCTTTGGAAGCCATTGTGAAAGCACCCAAGAAAAATAGAAAATATTAAAGAAAATCAAAACTAAATCTGCTTAGATAATTATAATAGGCGAGTCATGAATTAAGAATGGTAGCACTGCAAACAGGAATATGTGTCTCCACGTACAGCATCATTCCAGAGAATTTATTCTAGGTTTTATTTTTGTTACCAACCCGTGCCATTCTATTTCTTATCAGGTTTTCTGTGATCAGGAAATGTTCCCTAAAGTGAATATGTGTCTGTGCCTGCATCGTGGTAAGATTTCCCAAATGATTTTTTCTATAAAACACTACTGCTCTATGTCATGCAAATAGAGGTTCCTTGTCTAAGAAATAAAGCAATAGGAAAATTCAGTGTTTCCCAAATGTACTGAACTATTGTACTTTTTATTTTAATAGATAAAATGAATAGCCAAAGAGCTATTGGATGTAGTAGGAGATGCTTTATTGTTTGAACAAGGGAGTGATATGATCAAAGTGGAGTTTATGGTAGATTCATCATGTAAATGTGAGGATTAGGTAGGAAGTAAGAGATTTGATTCAAGGAAGCCAGAGACAAGAATGGAGAGAATGTTGCAGTTAATATATAAAGGCTCAATTTAGGAGAGAAGACATAAAAATTAAGTATATAGTCATGAATCTGAAAGACCCAATACCATGGTGAGTGGTTTCTGTCACTAAATCTGGTTTCACTTGTTTCAGTTTTTAGCATTATATATACAGGGTCTGGCAGAAGGCTTGCTTGAGTGTGGCTGAGGGTAATAATATGGGTGTAATAATTTATAGTTTTAATTTGAACATTTCACCTAAAATGTCATCAGGTGTGTTTGAGAGTGACATTGTTATGGTACAGAATTACATGCTTATGATTTTGTAATAAAAGATTTTGTGCTGGACACCGTATATGTATGTATATATACATATATATGTGTATATATATATGGAGAGAGAGAAAGATAGGTATAGGTGTACATATAGGTGTATATGTAGATAGATATGGATACAGATATAGATATAGATACAGATATAGATATAGATACAGGTACAGGTATTGATATAGATATAGGTATCGATATAGATATAGGTATAGATATATTGGTATAGATGAAGATGTAGACATATAGACATAGATACAGATACACATATACTACACACACCCTCTGGGTAAGTTTTGCTCTAATACATATAAAATTCAAATAGTAATACTTTCTGTATTGAGAAGAATTTGTTATAGATATTAGAGAAAAATTAATTTTCTTCTTTTACTCTCACAGTCACAGTACTTCTGATGTGTGGTCTTGCCCACACCATGCAGTTCTCACACTGACTATGGGAGTTACTGCAGGCCCGAGAGGTTAAGGTTCTGTCCCCCAACTTCAAACGCCGATCTCAATGGCAGGCTCTCAGTATTTTCTCATACCTTCTGTCTGAGTTGGCTACTAATCAGAAGTTCCCAGAACCCTTTCCTTGGGCTCATTCATTTGTTATAAGAGCCCACAGAATGCAGAGAAACATGTTTATCCGTTCATTAAATAATAAACAATGACAAAAAATACAGATGAATGCCCAGATGAAGAAGTACACAGGGCAAGATCCGGAATTGTTCTTTATATCAGCACTTACAATATTTATTGTTATGTCCAGTTTGTTACTACATACTAATCAGTAGCTACTAGATATATTTTTCTTTTTAATCACAGCCAAGTTTCTTACATGAGTTGCCTACACTCGTGTGCCACTTTCATTTCTTTTCACGATTTGATAAGCTGTAAAGGATCTTCCTCTCCATATCTTCACTGACTTCTTAGCCATAACCAAAATGAAAATCAATGGACACTTTTAACCCTTTTTTCTAATTTATCTCCATCTCATACTCTCACATTCTCCTAGTTTTTCATGTGCTTCCTTGGCTTCCCTTCTTGGCCTCCTCTATAGGCTTTTCTTCCTTTGTGCATTCTTAGACTGGTGTTCTCTGATTTCATCCTTTGTCCTCAATTCTTTTTTTCATTCTATGCAAGTCCTTGATCTTAGACACTCTATATCTTCAATTGCAATTTACATAATAATGATTCACAAAGATATAGCGCCAACCCACATTTCCCTATATATAAAATGTTTATCAGATATCTTCCTTTGGATAACCCACGGGCTCTTCAAATTTGGATGTCTAAAAGCAAACTCAGATTTTCTTCTATAATCTCTCTCTGGCCATTCTCTGCACCTGAACTAAAGGTTGTGCAAAGACAGGACAAGCCAGGGTATTGCTTCTTCTTCTTCATCTTCATCTTCTTTCTTTCTCCTTCTCCCTGCTCCTCTCTGTTATAGGTGACATCCCCAACAGAGCACATTTTTCTTCTATGGCTCTGGGTCCTGCCAGACAGTCCCTCCCATAGTGTCCCCACCTTCTAACAGGTGAACTCAGATCTCGAGCTGTGTTACACTACCTCCTATTTTCATAACCCAAGCCCTATAGATGCAGAAGTGGTTACTCTCTTTTACTTAACTTAACCATTACTAGCATAACCAATTATTTGTATTAAAAATTTTCTGTTTAAAATATCTAAGGTAGCTTTTTATTGTATTCTGACAAAAAGGCTAAATCAATTTGAGAAATACTGACAAATCAATGAAATGGGCTAGATGAAGAGAAACAGTAGTCCCAGTGTTCAGCAATGATTAAATGACACTAAGATTCTTGCCTTTAGTTCATTTTAAGAATATGTTAAAATAGTGTCCACAGTGAGACTGACTCTGATAATGAGGGATAGAGAAACCTCATTACATGAAACAAAATAAAAGGACTTGATGTTTTAGATATAAGAATCACCTTGCCCTGGCCAGTGTGGCTCAGTTGGTTGGTCATCATTCTGCAAACTGAAAGGTTGTGGGTTCGCTTCCTGATAGGGGCACATGCCTGGGTTACAAGTTCAGTCCCAGTTGGGCCGCATACAAAAGGCAACCAAACAATGTTTCTCCTTCACATCAATTTTTCTCTTCCTCTCTTTCTCTCTCCCTTCCTCTCTTTCTCAAATCAATAAGCATGTCCTTGGCTGAGGACAAAAAAAAAAAGAATAGAAAAAAGTGAAAGAAAAGAAAATGAGAATCATCTTGACCATTGAGATAGTGGTCACGTTGAAGAAGAAGCCGACAAATCTTATGTTGTATTCTAGTGAGAAATAAAGAGAACCAGATTATGAATAAACACAAAATAGGAACCTCCCAATAAATAAAAATTAAGAACTGCCTCATGAAGTTTGAGCTGTGAGTCACTGAAAAGGGCAAATCAAAGTCTGTAAGGCCATTTTCAATAGAGTCCTATACTAATGTGGGACTGTAGTAGAAAATCTTTTCCAAATTGACAAGTGCATGGTATAGGACACCAGAGGCAATATTCATGAAAGAAAAATTAATAAGCCAGGCTTCATTAACATTAAAAACTTCTCTGAGAAAGATTATGTCAAAAGAATGAGAAGACCAGCCACAGATTGGGAAAGAATACTTTTAAAAGACACATCTGATAAAGGACTTTATCCAAAATACACAAAGAACTCTCAAAGCTTAACAGTAAGAAAATGAACAGCCTGATTTTAAAATGGCCAAAGATCTTAACAGACCCCTCACCAAAAAGGACGTGCTTATGGCAAGTAAACGTGTGAAAAGATGCTCCAAATCATACGCAAATTAAAACAACAATGAGATACTATTACATGCCTGTTAGAATAGTCAAAATCCAAAATACTGACAACACCAAATGCAAATGAGGAAGTAGAACAACAGAAACTCTCATTCCTTGCTGGTAGTAATGGAAAATGGCACAGTCACTTTGAAAGACAGTTTGGTAGCTTCCTTCAAAACCAAATATGCTCTTACCATATAATTCAGCAATCATGCTCCTTGGTATTTATGTCTGCCCAAATACCTGCATGCAGATGTTTAAAGCAGCTTTATTCATAATTGGCAACATGTGGAGGTAAGAAAGATGTCCTTTAATAGATGAAGGGATAAATAAACTGTAGTACATCCAGATAATGGAATATTATTAAGTGCTAGAAAGAAATGAGCTCTCTGGCCATGAAAAGACATGGAAGAACCTTAAATGCACATTACTAAGTGAAATAAGCCAATCTAAAAATATTGTATGATTTCAACTATGTATCACTATAGAAAAGGCAAAACAATGAAAATAGTAAACATATTAATAATTGCCAGGGTCTGGAGTGGGGAGGGATACCTCGTTGAAGCACAGATTTTTAAGGCAGTGAAAATATTCCATATGATAATGTAATAATGGATGTATGCCATTATACAGTTGTCTGAACCCATAGAATGTACAACACTAAATGAATGCTAATGCTAACGATTAGACTTTCTAAATGCTAATGTAAACTATTAGACTACCTCTGATTTTGATGTGTCAGTGTAGGTCCATCAACTGTAACAAATGACCACTCTGGTGGGCATGGTGTTAATGAGGGAGGATCTGCATATATTGGGGTAGAGAATATATGGGAAATCTCTGCACCTTTCTCTCAATTTTGCTGTGAACCGAAAACTACTCTAAAAAATTAAACTAATTTTTTTAAATACAAGCTTATTCAGATCTCTGCACTGAGACCAGCTACAGGAATAGAATGAAATCACAGTATCTCTTAATCAGAAAGGTCTATAATTTCATCAGTTAAAGATACATATTTAAGCCAATATAATTTAAAGTTGTTCACCCACTTCCAAAGCACCTCACAGTTGGCAATTTACATTTGCAGGAAGACTAAGATATGGCTCAAATTACATCATGTTCTTTTCAAAACAGGCTCTGTTGATTTGTGATATGTTATTTGAATGAAAATTACCAAATAAGCTGCCTTTTCAATAGGATTGATACTTGCCCATCTGGGTAAATCCTTATCACTACAGTTTGCTGATAAACATGTTTTGATATAAAATCTAAATCTTGTTTTACCTGTACATATTTTCTTTAGATTGCTTTCTCCTTGATTTTATCTCAGGAATTTCAGAGATGTTCCAAATTTGACATCAGTCCAATTGTGGAGAACTCTAGTACAAAGTGAAGAAAGACACATGCAAAGAATAGCATGAACAATATAAAACATATTCATGCTGCATTTATAAAACAATGAAATAAAACATGCCTACATAGCCAAGAAATGTATCATACATGTATAAAAAGCTATATGATAAAGAAATAAATCTTTCATTGATCTATGCTAGTCAACTAATCAAATATTTTCTTTTAATAATAACTAGAATTCAGATGCCATCCAATTGTATATTTTCCATGATTGAAACTTAAAAAAAATTCCTTATATATCAATTGCAATGAAAAAAGCTATTTACATCTATTTTTTGACATCTTTATTATAATGTATTTCTTTTTGGACTCAACTCATAAATAAATAAAAATAAAGTATTTCAATCTGCTATATAATAATACTGTACAATAAACAACCCTGAAACTCAGTGATTTAAAATAATAAGCATTTACTCAGCTTACAAGGCCTTTAGGTCAGCAGATCTAAACTTTTGGGCTAGTCTAGGTTAGGTGCACTTGCTTAGCTGGCTATTGTCACTGGAGTGACTAGACTCTTTGTCTTTATAATTCAGCATGCTAGCCTGAGTATATTTTAGCAGTGAAAGCTGAGAAAAAAGAAAGAGAAAATAGAAATCTGAAAGTGTTTTTCAAGGAATCAGTTGCCTCAAGATTGCTACCAATCTATTGGGCAAAGAAGTACATGGGTAATCACAGAGGCAGTGTGGGAGTTACAACCAATAGTGTGAGTACAGTATGGCTGAATCAACATAAA
Organism: Carollia perspicillata; assembly: GCA_004027735.1. NCBI lineage: Eukaryota > Metazoa > Chordata > Mammalia > Chiroptera > Phyllostomidae > Carollia > Carollia perspicillata. Next base: position 45,234 of record PVKM010000142.1, on the reverse strand, counting down.
ACATACATGCCACATAAAACCAATAATGAAAATACTCCTAAGTGCACAGTTTATACAATTACCTTTATAATAACCTGTCTAAGAAAGGTTATCTCTGCTGATCCAGAGGTTAAATATTTTTATTTAGAAATAAATTTAAAATGTATTTACAATATTATTTATAATTTATGTATAATGTCTGAAATTTCAAAATACTCCATATTTATAATTTGCTGATGAAATCATTTACATTTATTCTACCGGATTTCATTTTTTAGTATATTTTATTGATTATATTATTACAGTTGTCCAAATTTTTTCCACTTTACCACACTCTGCCTAGCACCCCCTTTCACTCTAGTGATTGCCCCTTTAGTTAATGTCCATGGGTTATGCATATAAGACCTTTGGCTCCATCATTTCCTATACTATTCTTAACATCCCACTGTCCATTTTGTATCTACAAATTATGCTTTATAATTCCCACACCTTTCCCCCATTCACTACTTCCCCTTCTCATCTGATAAACCCTCCAAATGATCTCCATACCTATGATTCTGTTCCTGTTCTAGTTGTTTGCTTAGTTTGTTTGCTTGTTTGTTTGTTTAGATTCAGTTGTTGATAGTTGTGAATTTGTTGCCTTTTTAATGTTCATAGTTTTGATCTTCTTTTCCCTAAAGAAGCCCCTTTAACATTTTGTGTAATAATGGCTTGGTGATGATGAACTCCTTCACTTTGACCTTGTCTGGGAAGCACTTTATCTGCCCTTCCATTCTAAATTATAGTTTTGCTAGTTTTGGTTGTAGGTCCTTGATTTTCATCACTTTGAATACTTCTTGCTAGTCACTTCTTACTGCTTTTAAGATTCTCTCTTTATCTTTAACGGTTGGTATTTTAATTATGATGTGTCTTGGTGTGGTCCTCTTTGGGTCCACCTTGTTTGGGATTCTCTGTGCCTCCTGGACTTGTATGTCTATTTCCTTCACCAAATTAGGGAAGTTTCTTTTCATTATTTTTTCAAATATGTTTTCAATTTCTTGCTCTTCCTCTTCTCTTTCTGGCATCACTATAATTCAGATGTTGCTACGACTGGAGATTTCCCAGATCTTTCTTATGCTATTTTTTTAAAATTCTTGTTTCTTCATTTTATTCTGGTTGAATGTTTCTTTCTTCCTTGTGTTCCAAATCTTTTATTTGAATCCTGTCTTCCTTCCCTTCACTGTAGGTTCCCTGTAGATTTTTTTCTTTCTTTTACTTAGTATAACCTTCATTTCTCTCTTTATGTTGTTTCTGTACCCAATGAGTTATTTGAGCATCCTGATCACCAGTGTTTTGAACTCTACATCTTATAGGTTAATTATCTTTGTTTCATTTAGTTCTTTTCTGGGGTTTTGTTCTGTTCTTTCATTTGGTACACATTTCTTTGTCTCCTCAATTTGGCAGCCTCCCTGTGTTTGTTTCTGTGTATTAGGTAGAGCTGTTAGGTAGAGCTGCTTTGATTCCCTGTCTTAGTAGTATAGCCTATTGTAGAAATGCACCTCTCAATTGTGTGAGGCAGAACTTTAGATAATCGTCAGGATGAGGCATCCCATTTCATTACTTTGTGGTTCTGTGTTGGGGGAGAGCTCAGAAAGTAGACTGCCTGGCTTACAGGTGTTTTCCCAGCACTCACCCTATTGCCAGTCACTTCACTCATTTCCCATGTGCAACTGGCATCCTACCAATCATTGCCCTGGCTGAGTCCTAGATTGAGTGAGCTTGTGTATGTTCTAAGACTGTGGGGGCCCTTTAAACAGAGTCTCCTGAAAATCTGGCAGTTTCTTCTGCCAACCTCACCTCCACTGGTTTTTATAGCCAGAAGTTATAGGGATTTATCTTCTGGCACTGGTACCCTAGGCTGTGCAGTCTGGCTTGAGGCTGGGATCGCTCACTCCCAAGGTATCCCTCCCAATTTTTATCTACCTCACATGAATGTGGGACTGACTGCTCAGCCTATTCTGTCACCACAATCACCTCTCTGCACCACACCGTGTCTCCTCACTTTTCTGCTCAGACTCCATGTGTACATCCTTCCTACCCATCTGGATGAATGTGGCTTCTTTAAATCCTTGGATGTCAGACTTCCATACAGTTCAATTTTCTGACAGTTCTGGGTATCATTGGTTTTGAGATTTAGTTCTGATTCCTTTATGCAGTTGTGCAAGGAGGCATATCTACCTATGCCTCCATCTTGATGGAAGTCTTGATTTATTTATTATAAGTCTTTTCACTTTCAGCCAAAAGTAGAAATAAAAAAAACCTTTCCTGGTATGCTGCTGGTTTTAATGGAGAGTGTCTCTTCTTGCATCAAGGAGCTGACTCTTTGTCTCCATGAATCAAAAAGCAAAATTTAAATATATCAAATTGTCCATTGTCCACTGTTGGATGTTTGGCAAATATGATGCAGCGTTTTAAATATGGCTATGGAAATGATTGCTGCTGGTGGAACACAGAGAATTATCTACCATCAACTCATTCTTTCTATTCTTTCTTTACTTCCTACTCTTCAAGAATAAAAGTGATCACCATTTGGTAGCCATATCTGAAAGAATTTGTACTCATAAGCCCTGCTCTCTTTACCAAATAAATTTCTAAAAATAATGTTTTAAAATAACTTTTTAAATTTAAGAATAAACAATCCAAACAGTTTTTGTTTTATGTCAAGCCATAATTTCATCAAGGATTTACATGCATCTGTGCCTCCTCAAACTTCTGAAGCAATTGTCATATTATAAAGTAGGCAACTATTAAAGGTGCATTTTTTTCTTTTCAGAGATGCTCTTTATAGAAGATACTTTGCTAGTAGATAGAAACTGAAAGACTATCTCATGTGAAATTTCCCTTTTGTTTTACTTTCCTGGATTCAAAATAACCCTCATACATTGGCATGAATATCACTTATCTCATTATGAATAAGTATCCAAACAAATGAGCACATTTTAAAAGAGCAAAGACTGTACAAAAGTTCAGTCTTCTGGAAAATGTTTGAAAGATATTGTGGATTTTTCCATTTACAGAAGCTTTATTGTTATTTTCCTTTACACATCTGCTATTCATTTGAATGATTTCCCAACAATTCAGTGAATAAAGATGCCAACATGTGGCTAGTAATAATTCTTAAGTATCTTCTTTGTTTTTAAGTAAAAAATCTATACTATATAAAACAGTATTAACTGGGCTTCACAGAATGTGTATTTAGAATCTTAATTACAAATTCTAAGTTTTGGTGAACCTATTTCATGAAAATACAGTGCACTGGCAGTGAGGGGGACTGAAGTGTAGTGGAATAAGACATAGTGTTTGATTTGTACTCTCCAATCAGATAAACCTAGGGAGACTGTGAAAACTTGGCAACTTCTCTAAGTCCTCATTTTCTCATCTGCTTATAATTTTTATAACTACAGCTATGGCATAAATGTCCCAGGGAAGCTTATTCCTAAGAAAAAAGTCTATGGAAAATCATTCAGTAAAGGACAGTATTCTGTGACCTAAATTCTGTGACCTCTTGGTAAACGTGGATTCTTGAATTTTGAATTTCTCTAAAGGGAGGAACACCTATGTTTCCAGAATAAAAAAACCACAGAACTTCCTTAGTTTAGGGACCAAAAATATAAAATTAATGGTGTTTTTGTCCCATTGGCACAGATGCTTTAAGCTTTAAAAGAACCTCCTACTTCTTAATCCCTCTTTCTACATTCTTGCCAAGCTCTCTGGAAATCTGAGTTTTGGACACTCTCCAATACCACATCTCATCCGTATGCTCGCCCCAGAGGAGACATTCCACAGGCTCTTTCTTTCTCCCTGTGAATGATTCATGAGATACGATCTTAAATACTAGCTGAATCAAGGACCTAATGGCTTGAAAACCTGATCTGACGTCAATGAAATGTGCTGTTTTAGGGACATGTTTCTAAGGCTTATTGTTTATCCTTGTTTAACCCAGAATCAGAAAGTCCTTTATTAAGCAAGCAGAGGGCATGGCAGTATTACCTTTTGCAGATCTTTTCTGAGACTCAAATTTCTGAGTGGTACATAGCTCTCATATCAAAGTTAGGGAATGGACTTTTGGTGACAACCACGTAATTCAATTATTTTCTTCCAATAGGAATAAACCATACTGGGAAAAAAACACAAAATACTTTTACTGCCTACAGAAAATCACAAATTAAAATGCCTCCAGGGGGAGTTTGAGAACTAAAATAAGTAATTGAGCCCTGGCTGATGTGGCTCCATGGATTGAGTGCCAGCCTGCAAACCAAGATGTCATTGGTGCAATTCCCAGTCAGAGTACATGCCTGGGTTATGAGCCAGGTCCCCAGTGGGGGGCACGCAAGAGGCAACCACACATTGATGTTTCTCTCCCTCTCTTTCTCCCTCCTTTCCCCTCTCTAAAATAAATAAATAAAATCTTTAAAAATATAAATAAAATAAAAGAAGTGATTGGACAAGCAGGAGTGATCAAACTAGATTGTATTCCCAATCTCAAAGAAGGCCGGCCCTATTTAGGTGCAGTTCAATGGTTCTTAAAGGGGCACATGGAACCAGAGTTGTCAGAACTTTCAGAACTTGAATACAAGCCAGAAACCTTTATTATTACATAAAATCTTCCATTTCTAAGTGTTGGCAATTACTTCAGAAAAATGTAAACATGGCAGAAGCTCAACCCAGACAGCTGTAGGCTGGATTCCACCTGTCCTACCAAGTTTGCAGCATTTGACCCACAGCTTTACTTCCTATTATTACATTTAAAGGTGTTTTAAATACTTTGGGAAAAAATGGAACTCGGATTCTTGTAAAAATCAGTGAGACTCCATCACAAGTCTATAGATGGTGAGAAAATAAGTTTGCTTTATGAAGCAGGGAAGGAGCAGAGGCCTTCAGTGCTGGATGGCTGTGAGCTCAAATCTAGCCTTAACCGTCCGGTAGCTGTGGGAACTAGAGGAACTCTCTAAACTTCAGCTTGTGAAATGGGGATAATGATATTTGCTTCACGTTGTTATTTACAGGAACATAATATGCAGTTTAAGTGATTTAAATAATTACATAGTTCCTAGAACATATTAAGAAATTAATAAGTGCTGACTATTCATATTGGTAGAATTTCCATGATCATTTTTATAGTAAACCTATATAGATTATTTAGGAAATTAATAATATTAACTAATACTTGTTGGGCCCTCACCAAATAACAGGTGCAATTCGAGTTCTAATATTTTCAACAATCCTATGAAATACATTCTATTTTTAATCTCACTTTGTACATGAAGAAACAGGCCAAGTACAGCTGATTAACATATAAGATCATACAAATAATAAAGGAATGTGTGGAGGCAGGGCAGGATTTAAACAAAGGCTGCCTGCCTCTAGTGTCTGAAATCTTTATCATTTCACTAAATAAAAAAATGTGGCATATTAAAATTAATATTTGAATATGTTCCAAGCAATAAAATTCTTGGAGTTGGAGAAGGCATTTCAAGAAAGAGAAGAGGTACCTTCTTCTGACTGCAAAAGATCACCCCCAGCAATTTGATGCAAATTTTTTTTTCAAACTTGAAAGAAAAATTCAGGTTTTCTCTGAACCGTGCATGATAACCCTTAGAAGTTAGGTATGTATTCCTTCTTTTTGTGCATTAAGTGATTTTAAATATCTTGCCTTGATATATATCAAATCATTCTTTATATGAGTAATTTGGAATTGGTTAATAATACTTTGTCTAACACTTATACATAATTAGTTTTATTTGTAAAAGACACAGGAGCCTGCAAAAAATATATGTTTATTGAAGACAGATAAAAAATATCTCTTTCATTTAAATCAACCTCATTTATCCCTCTGAAAACTTTAGGTAGACTAGCCAGCTTCTATCTCCTCTTATTTTTCTTTCTTTCAGAGGCTTAATTTTGTTCAGCTATGTACCCTTTCCTATTGTGAAAAAGAATATGAGTTCATTTCGAGTTCAGAGACAGATGCTAGATGATTTAGAGATAGGCACATGACCCAAGTCGGCGCAATCACTAAAGAGAAAGGCTTGCACGCTGTATACTTGCTGTAAAAGATTTGCCTGGTTGGCATCTGCTGGCTGGAAACCAGGCCTATAGTGTGAATTGACACAGGAAACCAACTTCCCCTTGCAAACTACAAGGAGGACCAGACTCAGGGTAACGTTTATACTTAAGACAGCACAGGAGGTCAGAAAAAAATTGAGGTTTTTCATGAAATTATTGAATTGCATAGAAGTCACCAAACATCTTGTTTTTTTTAGTTTGCATGATAATAAATCACCCTATTATTATTGTTGGATTTTGTTACTTATGGTGAAAATCATTCTAACTAATAAACTATAGTTCTTCCATACTAAATAATTAATAAATATTTGTAGAATTTTTAATCATTCCATGTATTTGTTCATTCTTTTAATTCTGCCTATGGGAAATCAACAAATTTAGATCCAATGACTATGGCCCAGTTACCAGTAATTTTCCTGTGATCAGATGTAGTCATTATATCTAAAAGGAGATTAAACAGCATAGGCTACCAACTTTCAACCTTAGCCAGTGAATAGAAGCCTGAGAATTGTAGCTTATATTTTCTTGTCTTGAAGGCAACTTATTTCTGTTCATTAGTAAGTTCCATGAGGTCAGAAATCACATTTGTCAATATTTGTTAATGCAATTAATGTTTTCTCTCTCCTGAGATAAGAAACCAAACAAATTTTCTTAATCATATGTGAAATAAAGGAAAAATATATAAAACTAGAAATTGTATTAATGAATATATTTTAGTTTAACCAATGCTCTTAGTTTAGTAGAACAACAGAATTACCTCCTCCTAATCCTCACAAATTCATTTTTAATTAGTCTGAGTTATAATTTAGATGTATGTGATTGATTAAATTTCCTAGATGACTTATTTATTTGTTTGTTTATTTATTTATTTTATTTTTGGAGAGAGGGGAAGGGAAGGAGAAAGAGTGGGAGAGAAACATCAATGTATGGTCGTCTCTCGTGTGTCCCCTACTGGGGACCTGGCCTGCAACCCAGGCATGTGCCCTGATTGGGAATCTAACCAGCAACCCTTTGCTTCACAGGCCTGTGCTCAATCCACTGAGCTACACCAGCCAGGGCTCTAGATGATTTTAATTGCAGCCCAGGTTATGGTAGAGTACTTTAAATTATCTCAGTGGAAGTCTCCAAGTTATATTGCTCTTTCTTTGGGCAAAGCTTCAGCAATGTTTCCATGTAAGTATAACATATTTCTACACTCTGTATGTATTTTTTAAAACCCTCAAATTGTTCTTGGCATAACAGGATCACTTTCAAACAATTACTTATAGCATTCTAGATACTGAATGTTTATTTAAATGTCAAAGTTTTTTTTTTTCCAAATTTGAAATCATAGAAGAAATCCAGGGCAGATTTCATGAAGATTTTCTTGTTTATAATTATGTGAGTCATTAAAAAATCACTTTGTTCATATTCCTGGCAAGGATTCAGGAAAATACTTTCAATGTAAATAAATGACCCAAGGAAACTAAAGTACAGATTGACCTTTAAGATCACCTCCTTTAGTATTTCTCCAAGTGTGGTCCTCAGCTAGCCCATATCAAGTACTTACGAAAATTTAGGTTCCAAAGCCCCATCCTTGATCTTTTGAATCAGAATCCCTGGGACTGGAGCCCAAGAATGATGTTTCAAAGGAGACCACATATGATTTTAATGTACAATAATGAACACTAATGAACTCCAAAATTTGAGATTCACAAATAGTCCCATCCAGTCAGATTACCTCTTTCAAGAAATATTTGAAATATTTACTTTTTTTAAACATACCCCCTTTTGACTCATTGAGACTCTTATGTCTTATTAGAGAAAAATGCCTTAATCTTCTCACAATCTTTGATGTTAGATTGACAGCGATTAAAAGTATCTACTCTTTGTGGTATCTGTATTTCACCACATTCACTACATTGAGAGGATACTACAAAAATATTTTTAGAGTAGTTTCTCAGGACAGGCATTTAAGAAAAAGAAGAGACACAAGTATTCAAGTCCTAAAGATATACATTTGTTTCTTTGAAATCCATTATATATACACATGCTTTTAGAAAGCATTGAAAACTTCTCAACGTCTCCACCGTGATAATATATACCTTCCAAAATAATCACCAACATTACCACTTTTCACTGCATAAGCACTAAATAAGTCATTCTGCAACACCCAAAAAATGGATGTTAGTTTAAATTAGTGACATGACTTGTCCCAATCATGTAACCAGCATGTATGTAGCAGAGCTGGAGAGCAATGTGTTCAGGCTTCCTCATGACTACTTGACTCAAAAGTAAGCATTTTCTCTTTAATCTCTTGTCCAGCTGCCCAGGAATTCATTTTGGCCCCACTATAAGATCTTGTCCCTACCCTCATGTAAATGAACTCTCCTATTTACAAGTTTTCAATAGCAAAAGTAATAATTACAACTCCCTGTCATCAGCCAAGAAAGACAGGAGAGTAGTAGAAAACCTAGCTTTGACTCCTCTCAGGCAGCCTGAGTCCACCTGAGGAATGGACACGTTTTTGGAACTGGTACACCCAGCGGGGACTTCTCTTCCTGATTTCTCCACTCCAGGGAAGCACTTTTCTTCAATCTGCATTGAGGACTGTACATTGCTGTGAAGACTCTGCATATGTGCATTCCAGGAAGGAATTTTTTAAAAAGGCAGGTGCTTTACAAGGTTAAGCTTTGTTTTGTTTTGTTCCCCAGAGATAGTTCTATAAAATTTGTGCAAAACTGGAAGTCTGCAAAGTAACATCCAGGTCCCTATTTATTGCCCAGTCCAAGTTTGTGATGTAATTGGACCTTCATTCTCTAGATGTCACATGAAGGATAATAAAATTCTTTACTAAATTTCAGGCAGCCATAAAACTGGGATTTGTGGACACCACTGGTTAAGTCAGTGAGTCATATGAGCTATGGATGAGAGCAGAAATAAAGAAACCATGTAAGAAAAGGAAGTTCCAAGGCTGTGTATTGCCAAACCTTAGTGTTTCACAAGACTCACTTAAGCAGCTTGAAAAAATGCTGATTCCTGGTACCACCACAGATACCCTGATTTGGATCTGGGGTAGGGCCAGCTCCATCTCCAAAATTCTATGGAGGGTAGGGCTTAGGGGAGGCCATCTGGTTTGAAGAGGAAGCTGGGAGCTTTGCCACGAGGCTATGTTTGCAAAGCAAGCATACTCTTTTTAACTTAGTGTGTATGTTACAGAGCAATATCAATATTAAAGTTTTCTAAATATACTTTTAGTCACACTTTATACAACAATGATTCAATTGGCCATATTAAAAGTGATAGTTTTGTTTGAGGATGGAGGAAGCTGGTTGAAATCAGGGCAGTTACTGCCCTTGGCACTAACACTGAATGGAGTCCATGTATCTGCCTTTTAGCCGTCGCTACAGAAAAGCCTAGTTTATTGATTCCTTCATTCCACAAAATATTTATTGAGTTGTGAGTATGTACCAGACATTGTTCTAGCTAGGTGCTTGGGCCACAGTGATAATGATAATAAAAGCACGCACAAAAGTCCTTCCCTTTGGATTATATTTTAGTCAGGGAAAGCAATCAATAAGCAATAAACGTGATATATAAGAGAATTATATAGTAGGTACAAAGATGTTTTTCATCTTTGAGAAAAATATTCGTAGGAAATAACACATTCCGTAGTGAGATGCAACTCTAATATGTATTTAGATTGTTGCCAGGGCATTTCCCTAGGAGGCCAAACTACTGGAGCTAGGGAAAAACTAGATGTGCCGTCCTTGGCTTCAAAATGACAAATGGTAAGCTCATGTGCATTTGAAGGAGAAAGCGTGTGTGTGTGAGTGAGCGTAGGTAGTTGTAAGTTTAAACACCATGTGAACAATTGCTGAATCTTACACACATCTCTTTTAACTCCGAGTCTTCTGTTTTTGCACTATATAACGCTGCCTTTCCAAGGATTTAAGCAAGCCTTGTGAAAACTCTGAAGGGACACAATTGTCAAGTGAAGCATTTCCATGCCTAAACATTTATACAGTCAACAAACACACATGTAGAAATGGCTATCAGTATAAAAATAGCTCAATAATTCCTTTCTCCTACATAGGAAGATTACAGTTCATTTAGAAAGCAAAGGAGAGATAAAGTGACTTTACACTAATTCCCTTAATTTAATCACACCAAATATTAAGGCAATGTCGTTTAAAACTCTCATGATTTTGAAACAAATGATCCCTGTAACAGGAAAATAGTTGAACTAACACTGCTAAAATTAATTTAATTTCCTTGGAATTGAAATATTAAATGAATCCATTATATCCCATTTATTTTTCAAATAGTGTTAGAAAATACCTGAGGACCTCTCAGCAAAAATTTAACAGGATCCTTTGGTCTGTTCATCAGTTCAGTGGAACTAAAATTGGATGTGAACTTAGTCTTTAGTCAATTCTATTTGATGGATAGAAAAGAGTCTATTATTGCTTGTATGTCTCTCTACAACCTTCCTTTGTGAAGACTCCAGACTCAATTTATCAACACCAGAAACTTAACATAGCATAGTTGTGTATTCTATATATATTTTTTCCAACGTTAATGTGAGTCATCATAGCATATCTCCTTAACCATATGTGCTAGAGCTAAGGACAGACAGTTATTTTAATATTCCTGGCCTAGAATCCTTCCCACAACAAACACATTTGATGCTCATACATGGTCCCTTTCTTGCCGACACTCACGCCTGTCAAAATGGCATGGTGCCTACTCAACATATGGACTGCTAGCTTTTCTCACTGGGGCACAGTTGCCAAAGAAAGATGGGTTAAGCTGGGCACCCTGCGTAGCAAAGCAGGTGACAGCTCTCTCATCCTCCATCATGTGGCTACAGCTCCTCTAGCCACATGCCACTCTCGAACCTCTCTCTTACAGCAAAAGGAAAAGGAGAGAGATCTTGAACAGTAGTACCCCTTTTACTTTTAGACAGTTTCTACTTAGTGCCTTTGATCTCAATACCTTTTATTCAAAGTGAGGAAATCTCTCCTCTGCCAAAAACACACTAAAATTTAAAAATTGCTTGGAAGCACAAAGTTGTAAGAAAAGTTGATAGCCAGTAAGCACACATGTGCACAGAGAGAATGTGTGTGCTTTCTTCCCTTGATTCTCATTTTACACCTACAATAGACCAGGGCTGGGCAGCAGCAGCAGTACTAAGTATCGGAGAAAGAAGTTAGTAATTAAGTCTTGCACAAATAGAGCTCATTCATTACATTAACCCAGTGAATCATTTCCTCCCTAACCGAGCTACATCCTGTTTGGCTTGCAATTTTTATTTTAAAATTTCCAAATCAGTTTTTATTTGTCCAAATGAGTTTGTTTTGGCAATAATAGAAAAGTATCAAGTTTCCCCAAACAAAGGCCTTTCTTCATGTCTTTGTGTCTTCGTCATTCTACAGGAAACCCAAATAAGGTTATTTGATCTGAGTTTGACTTCTGAAACCAGAGAGCACAGGGACTTTTACCAAACAGTTTTACTAAACCAGTCTGTCTGAACTTAAAGATATCGGATTTAAATTGTAGCCTGGGGTGGGGCCATAAATTAACCAAGTAATAATCATTAATGCTTGCTCTGTGGCAGACTACCCTACAAGGATTATTTCAGTTGATTATGACCACACCTCTGCAATGTAGGCATTATCATGATTTCTGTTGCAGATGTGTATAGAAATCTGATCAATACTCTTTTCATGGAAACTATTCAGAACTGTTGTCTAACAAAAGCTAGCATTCATTAAACTCTAACTGTGTGCTGTTCTAAAAACCTTCTGCAAATCTGCTCATCTACAAAGTTATGAGGTAATCCCTGTCAATACCCATAATTTACAAATAAGAGAAAGCACTAAAAAGTTAACTAATTTATCCAAGGTCACAGCAAGTCAGTGGTGATGCCAGAATTCAAACTCAGCTAGTATTTTCAAAAGCTATTATTCTTCACCACTACTCTGACCATGTTAAGTGATTCTAACACACATTCTTGACCAATTCTTTTTAATGTAGTATCTAAAGGGCTAAGACTTATGTTTATAAAGCACTGCTTCCCTGTTGCTTCTCCTCTGGTGAGACCTCTACAGCTCTGCGTTTCCAAAAGAATAAAATCCAGATTGTCATCTTGGCATTCAATAGACTCCAAATATATCCTGGCCTCTATCAAAGCCTCCAATCTGAATCTTCCAATTTGGCTGTGTATGCTCTATTCTTGAACATTTTACATATTAGTCATGTGTTGTATTTTTGTTTTGTTTAGTTTTGCTTCCTAATACAAGATGTCCTTGCTATTTCTATTCACACAAAACCTACCTTCAAGCCCATCTCAGGTTCAACTTGCATCCTAAGTATCTCTGCCCACTTCAACCCACTGCAGTTTCTTCAACCACTACATTCTGGAGTACTTGCCAATATACCACTTGTTTATAATGCTCAGCAACACTGTCGTCACATTCACTGTCAGAACATACAGCATGCTCCATGTACTATTTTCCAGTGTGTATATGCAATCTTCTCAATCAGCACAAGAATCCTTTAAGGAGATAGATCATGTCTTAAATTTTCACTGTATGTTGTAATACCTTCCATATTTGTTGAGTGATACTGGTCTTGATAAGTCTTCAGTAATTTCTCTCTTTGCCACTACTACATTCTGTACCTCTTGGGGGTGACTCTTCATAAGAGTGTAGACTGTAGTAAGGTCCTCGTTACAGAGTTGGGTGTGATTACTTAACTCGAGGTTACCTTCTAACGACTGCCGACTATTTGCGTCACTCTGAAAGGGCAGGATTCCAGGTCAGTAACAGACCTCTCAGAGAGGAATTCCTTCCAAACATCAGGTTTTACAAAAGAGAAAAAGTTGTTTAATTTCTTAATAGTTTGTTTACTTTTGCCAGAAAATGAAAGGCTGTTATTAAAGTCACTTCATTTTTTACATCATAGTACCTGGTCACTTGAATGAATGAACACATTACCAAAAATGGAAACTTGTATTATCTTAACCAGTGATGGTTGTACATTCAATGCTCAATTTTTAATATTCAATTGTTACTTAGAGTTGATTTAATTAGTCATATGTGAGCAAATGGTAGTGGCATTCCTGGACTGGCTTTCTGCAATCTTGCCAAGAGTCCAGAAAATTAGCTAGTAGACTTCTCAAATCTGTTTCAACTCTTTGATTCTGGGAATCCAGGATTCTTTGCCTGTGTAGCCACTTCTGGTTAAAGGCAACCACTTTGGTCTCATTCTCCCTCACACATTTTGGAAGGTCTCCAAGTGTAAAATGGTACAACATATGTAGCCTGCAAGCAGGGCAGGCATAAGAAACACCATAAGGATACACTAAAGCAAACGTCAAGCTGTGGGATGCTGGGAAACAATCACAGGCAACACACCAACTTGGCATAAAACAATCAGAGAATGAGGTGGCTCTTTCTGAGCAAAAGCATAACACTGGCGAAGAGGCAAAGAAGACCACAAGGATAGAAATATTGTACCTGGAAGTCCATGCTGCTAGCCAAAGATCATCTTCAGAGGTGCTCAGTGCAAAAGGGCTGACAGGCATTCTTTTTTCCAGGTAGTCACATGCCTGGAAATAACTGCCCAACAGCAGCCTCTTTGACTATAACCACATATTCTTGCACACAAAAAGAAACCCGCCCTCCCTTCTCACCCTAAAGAATTTCTACTCATCCCTTAGAATACAGCTCAAAGTTCAACAGCTCAGCAAACTCAGACTACCCCAAGAAGAGTTAACTGCTCCCTGTCCTGCATTCTCTCCGTACTTTATGGCATTTATATCATTGTGTTATATGTGTTTATCTTCCTGGACAGACTATAAGCTCCTTCAGAGCAGAGACCATGCAATTTTGTGCTATCAGAGCCCAAGTGACCACTATGGTGATCTGCAAGTAAAAGCTAGAGCATAAATATCTGTCGGATGAATAAATGAAACTACCTATTTTTTCATATTCACTTATTCATTTAATAAATATTTATCAAGTGCCCCATATGTGCAATGTTCCAGACACTTGAGATACAACAGTGAACAAGAAGCATGAACTCTTCCATCAAGGTGCTATATTATATTGGGAGGAGACAGAAAGTAAATATAAAAAATAAGAGATATCATTGATGTGAAATAATGAAAAAAATAAAGCAAGGCAAAGAGATAAGGAATCTTTAAAAGTGCCATAGTTTTAAATAAGATGGTACAAAGTGACCTCACAGAAAGTATGTCATTTAGGCAAAAACCAAAGGAGATGAGTGAGAGGGCCATACAAAATCATAGGAAAGCAGAGTACAGAGAAAGCACATGTGAAAGACCCTGCGGCAAGAAAATATTTAAAAGCACTTATTGTCTATAAATAGTTCTCAGGATGTGGCAAAATAATATATAATTTGATAGAAGACACTCAGTGAAATATGGGAAACATTGGAGTAATTTTCCATAAAGACTCAATGTAATATAATTCCCAAGTATGCTCTATTTACCATTCAATAAAATCTAAATTCCTTACTGTCCTGGTAAATACTGTAACCTCGCTCAGGGCTGATGTATTTATTAATAAGTAGGGACTATTCCTTTAGGCTTTAAGGAAGTCCTACTTTTTCTTCGCAAACAGACCTACACCTAGACCTACCTTCAGTGTGGTTTGGCAGATAGAACCCTTGCTGGGCCATGAGTTTCTTCTAGTTCCTGATTCATACAGGACTGCCCTTCCTCTTTCCAAATTGTTCTGACTCTTGGCCTCTGTGCTCACATCCCCTGTTTCAGACCTCAACCCCAAATTATAAGACCCACCTGTCTTTATACCACAATGGCAAATGTTCTCCTCAGACCTCAAGAGGTGGCTGAGACTCTACCCAGCAAATTCTGTAATCAACCTCATGGTTTTGGGAATTATTTTGACATTGTCACTGACCCAGTCATCCCTGAGGAATGAAAATGTCAATCATAGTAGCGGATGATTGCCCCTTATTTTGTTCCCCTCTTTTCTGTTTCCTTATCCTGTTCTTTTAAACTGCTATCTCAGAGGCACATCTACAATGTCATATATTAGTTCATAAGAAAATAATAAATTTCACTTTGTATATAACTTTATTAAAAATTATTTTCCTATGAACTGAGGCATGTGAAAGAAATTTTTTATACTGTAATTATACTAGAACAGGGGTTTTAACTTGGTATCATTTGCTAAATATGTTCATTGGGGAAGAGAACTAATAATTTTCATGAAGTTTTGAAAGTATCACTTATATTTTTTAAAATATCAAAAACAAACAAGTGTTTTTAAAACACATTTGTTTGTACAGGCCAAAAAGGAAAGACTTTTGCAATGATATTTGGCATGAAAGTCAATGTACGGTATATGTGTCCAAGCTATAGGCAATGTTAAAAGAGAGATTGTCAGTCAACATTAACTTACAAGTTGGTCAGTGTTCTGTATCAATTCAAATATTTTAAAATGCCAACTGACATTTTAATATAATATAATCTCTCTGATATACATTCCCATTCTTGACTATATATTTCTTTGTGAAAAGTTATCTAAATTAGAAGAATTTTTGGACATGTGATTTAATAGAAAACTTTAACTAATGGCTTTAACATATAGTGAAATGATTATATTATTAAAAATGTCTGCATAAGTGCACAGGGGTGTAAGTGTATTCTTTTATTGTAGAAATTATAAGTATCAAAAGTACCAAAGTACTTTTCAGAACACCGAGGCTTGGGGACTTACTTTCTGTTTCTACTTTTGCGTTAGGCATTTACTCCATGAACCGTAGAAAGATGCTTTAGTCCTCATATGTCCATTTCCCCCCATGAAGTCAAACATTTGTAAATTATTTACTTTTAAATCTATTCAGAGACAATTTTTAATCTCAAGCCAGTTTTCCATTACTACTCAAGGTATCCTATTCACTACTTCAAGAGTACCCCATCGGGAGATGCAAATTACTTCCACTATTATCTTAAGGGCTGCTAAGTGAAGTCAAAGAGTAAATCAGCAAGCCGCATAATATAAAATAATTTTAAATTATACTTTTTGTAGTAACAATTACATTAGAGTTCCCTGCTAAAATAAGGCAGCTCTCATCAAAGGCGATGCATGAACTCTAGGGTGTTATAAGATGACCAATTAAGTTAGGAAGGAAAACACTTGTCTTGTATTTATATTTACATTTACTTTCTTATACCATGCTCTTTGTTTCCTACAGTTTGTGTACATATAATACAATGTAAACAATACTATTTTATAATATGCTATATATTATTTTGGACTAGTCTGTATAAATATATTACTTTTTAATATACAATGTTAATATCACTACTGTATTATTGCTAAACATATAACATAATATGTATTACATTAATAATACAATATATAGCACAATTCAAATACATATAATCTACTAAGTAAATAAATATATATAGTTTAGGTGTAAGTGCATGCTCAAAAGTTCTATTACTGATGGAGACCCTTCTTTTGTAACAGGGTGCTTAAGGAGTCATTCAACACACAAGTAACAGTTTAAATGTAGAAGAGTTCATTGGGTAAGGAAAACAGTTGTTGCAATCACTGTTGACACCTGTAAAATGGAATTTTAATATAGCATATTGTAGGATGGATAACAGAGATGATTATGCCGGTTAGCATATGGGGGGTAGATGTTTCTTTGCAAAGAGTCTGGAACACTTGAAAGTGTTTGGTGAGAAGAGAACTAGCAGGGGTGTGTGCACATCTCCCAAGAAAGTATCTTGTCAACCTGCCTCTCTTGGGAAGTTGTGAGGAAGACCCAGAAGTTTCCAAAGAACAAGGTAAACTGGATTTTGACTTGGATTGGGAAATCAAGCAGCCATTATGCATATTAAATAGAGTACATAGGTCACAGTTTCTATAGCCCCTAGCAACAAGAGAGCAACAAAACCTACACTGGCACATCAGTGAGATCTCCATGACACTATCTGTCACACACTGACCATGAAAATCCAGAGCTGAAAGACATTGCCCCTTGTTCCTATTTTAATTTTTTTCATTAAATTAATTGTAGCAATGATTTTAAAATGTTGAGTAAACTACAAATATGATATTAGTTCCTGAGTTGAAATAGAATGAAAATTCTGAGTTCTGTCTTAGCAGACTAGGAAGTGAAGGTGGGTCAGACAAGTGTGAGTTGCAGAAGGTAAACCTTCTTATACGCACCTCAGGAAATAACAGCTAAATCCTTTCGCAGTCACCCTGGGCTCTAAGAGATCGTAGCAGAGGAAGAAAGCAGCTGCAGAGGACTTGGCGTTCCACGGCAGACAGTCACAGCTTGAGTTCTAGAACTACATGACCCATATTTGTGTTATTGTAACAATGCTAAAAGAATTGCAGCATTCCAAAAAGGGACAGGAATAATACAATGCCAATGAACTATCTGAAGTATAAATATGGCCCAAGTTTTAGAAAATACCAGTTGTGGCAATTGAAAGTTCTTTAGCTTTCTTCAACTTCCTAGAATTTTTAAAACTCTGAATGGTTGTTCCTGAGTCGGTCCACGGCTCTCCTCCTCTCCTGAGCCCTGAGCTCCCTGGGATGCTTGGCGCCTCTCTCAGATGCAGGCTGACACCCCAGTCGACGGTTCATGCTCGCCTCCGTGTTCTTCCTCTCTCCCTCAGCTGTCATTCCTTCTCAGTTTATCATCATCATTGATAAAGCCTAGAGGTAGCTTGTCTGCCATAAATACTCATCTGGTAAAAAAGGGAAAAAGCCTTTTGGAACATGACTAGGTGGCCTGTCTTGTCCTTTATTTGCCTGGGGAAATGTGAGAATTTGTAATCCCCGTTGCTAGAGATTTCTGGTCATTTTGAAGCACCATTAAAATGATTATCAAAGCTTTAAATTCAGCAATGAAACACATGATTCTCTTAATGACAAGGTCAACTTAATTGGGTGTCTGTCCTAAGTGAAATATTGCTCATAACTTGCATCTCCAATGCAGTTTAACATAAAATAAGTTGGAATTTTTTAAAAGGCAGTGTATAGAAAATGAAACTGAATAATATACCTCCAGGACTGAGTTTTCTAGCACAGATTACAAAAAAACATAACTAATCAACAATCTTTGTCAATTAAACGTTTTCATTAGTCTTGTGCTAGTAGGCAAATCTGATTATCATTTCCAGCCCCATCTTTTAAAAGGACTTGCTTAAAATGTTAACTTGACTCCTCATTTATTTTCTTATTAGTAAGATGTTACGACCTTGCACTTCATTTACTTCTTTCCTATGTCCTTATCTAGAAAGAATCAGAGATATTTCTCGTGCTGTGGTAAAGTTTACAGATAGAAATGTTAAATATGTTACTGGATTCTCAGTCCAACCAATGCATGTAATACTAATTTCCAGATTTGTAAAACATTTGTACCTAGCCCTGATTACTTTCCAATATTTACTGGGTTAAGAATTTTTAAATTGCTCAATATAACACCACATTTTCACGTACTCTTCTTCTAAAAATTGTAAATACATGGCACAGCAGAAGCTCTCCCTCCTAACCTCAGGGAAACTGAATTAAATAGCACTTGGCACCAAACGTTCAACGTGTATAATCATTATGGTGGGCCCCGTGCCAACCCCAGCTATGCACAACCCTCAGTATGCAGTGTTAAGGAACGAAAAGGATGGCAAGCATCCCATTGAAGAATTAATTAGCGGACCTCCTGGACTCATCAAAATGGTAAATAATTATCCTCTGACAAACTTAGTCAGATGTTAGAAAAAATTGCAGTTCAAATTGATATCAGCGGTCACATTCATTATAAAAAGCTACTAGTGGCAAGATTTTTATGTAGAATTTGGAAGATGCCCCAGCTGGTGGTCAGCCATCACAGTCACACTACCCTGCCCACAGGCTCCCCCAGCCATCCTACTTTCCCCACCTCACTCCCAAATTCCTGCACCAGCTTTTCCTCTTCTTCAGATTGAATACTGATCCCACAAGGATGTGCCTGAATATTGACTAATTCAAGATACTGACCTGCCTTGCTCAGCCTGATTCTAATCAGGTGTCTGTGACTTCAAAACTCCAGGACAGCTTCCTGTCATCTATCTCCATCCTTGGCAAAGGAAGAGACTCCCCAGGTGTTTGTTGTCCTCTTCCTTCATGCTCTTAACTCAGGTCAGGTGATCATACTTGACTAAATGACTGACAAGTTAGAGGCGGGTGGGAAGCACTACCTGAAATGTTTCCTCCTCCATGCTTTAAATTGGACAGGAAATCTAATCCCTTCCCAAAGAGCAGTCATCCTTCGGTTTTTCAAACAATAAAGTGGGCCACTTGAAGTTACTTGAGGAAGAAAGGAAAAGGGAAGTATAATTATGACAAAGACTTTGGTAATAGGAAAAAAACATTAAAAATCTGATTAGGTTGGGCATTTTTTTGCTTAGAGTCACATTGGAGCCTGAAGGAGCATAGGAATATAACAGGTGTGACTCTGGGTGATGCCGTACGGAGAATCACTCTCTTACCTTCACATTGAAACAGCTGTCATGCCCCTGAGGAGAAGAGTGCAGTATACTTTCCCATACAAATGTAATGTGGCATTTATAAAAGTGCATTTCACTGTATGGCAGATGTTTTCTTCTCAATTTCGACAAAACAATGGACATGGAAGACTTGGAAGAGAAAAGTCACCTGCATAATTTTTACCTCGGCAATGTGCAACAAAGAGTTCTTTTTTCCCCTCAAGTGGTGGGGCATGGAAGCACCCCTCTGGTTGACATGTCACCCTAAGTAATTGATGCACTTCAGGCATCACTAAGCTGACATGCATGCTGATCACAAGTCAACATTTCCTTTACTGACACGCCCCTGAAACATCCCTTTGTTTTTACACAGGAGCACTCTCACTCTTCAATCTTCTCTTAGGAGTAATGCATTCAAGAAATAATGTTACTCAAGATGGTGGTAATCACAAGGAGGTAACGTAATTCTTGAGTTGAGAATTATAACTGTCTCTACCACTTTTAGATTACTGAGGAGTCCTTGGTACTACACAGGAACCACATGATTTGATACATATTTTATATATAGCAATAGAAACACGTGTCTCAACCCTCCACTCTTGGGAACAGGAAAATCGGTTGCTTTGTAGAGGCGGTCTTTAACAAAAGGTCAAACAAAATTGTTCTGGAGACTTTAGGAGACTATAAGTAGCTGCTTAAGACAGGGAACTACTTATAGAGGTGAGTCCTTTATGCAGCTGTCTCCTAGCTGCCTCCGTATCCGTTAGGTAAGCCCATAGCCTCCTCCTTTGCCTCCCCTCGGCTTGACTCCCCTTAGTCCACGTCCCCATTCTCATGAAGGCTTGGAAGAACTTGCCATAGACGAGAAATTGAGATATGCAAGTGAAATTTTTATTTAAAAAATGATTTTTGAGTGGAAAAAAAGACTATGCTTCACAGAGATAGCATTCTTTCTCATGTACTGCCATTGGGACAGCAGGCAAAAGACTGGTCAGAGGAGAAAAACCACCTTCAAAATGGTGTGAAGTTGAAATTTGAAGTTAGGTGAAAGCACATTCTTTCCTGGGTCAGAACTGTGGGTTAATTTTTTTCCTAATGGTAACAAGCTTCCTCAAAGCTTCATGAAAAAACCTGGGATACAATGTCTCCGAAAGACCCATCAGGCATGTAGATGCTGATTCTCTTTTGAAACATCATTTGTTCTAGTGGCTTATATTTTAAAAGGCAAGATAGAGTAAAACTATGAGATATTTGATCCTCATGAAACTCTCTTAAGGCAGTAAAGTCTGAATGAGGACATCAGATTTTTTTTAAAAGCAAACAACGACAATAAAAAATAAGCAGAGCATTTGACCCCCCTCCCCAAAAATAAGAGGCATCACAGAAATGTTGCTGTTGAAGGCCCAGCAGCTGGAAGATCAAGGGACGGTGCACAGAGAGAACCTCCTGCAGCTCAGGGGTTGAAGGAAGGGTATTTACAGGTTCCCCAGCTCCCCAATTCTGACTGTGGTGTGGAAAGATTAATCTCAATGCGGTACAAACTAAGAAGAGTCCTTTCAGGGTAAAAGAGCCAAAACAGAATGAAGAAATGGCATACAGACAAAAGAAAGTAAGACATTTTGGATATGAAGCAAACACTTCTATTTTTAGAGGATTCCCTCTTTTCACCTTTTCACCTTTAAACCCAACCACATTTAGGGAAACATTCACTATGACTAGCATTCCACAAGTTCTAGTTTTGGCATCTTCAAATGGTTAAATGATATGTTGGGAATTATGGAGTAATATACAGGTGTTGGTTACTTGGAGGGACTTTCCTCAGTTATGAACAGAAATAACAAATACGCTCAGAGTCACAGACCAGCTTTAAAACAGATAAAATGAATTGTCCCAACGGATTAAACAAATGCTTTTCATTTACACATTTATATTAACATTTCTTACCCAAGGGTAGTGAGGAGTGGTTTTTTGGAAATGATAACAAGCACTTTGAACTCTAATGATTCTTATAAAATTAAAGTCTTTTGTCAACCATTTTAAAGACATTTTTGTTTTCTCAATGGAAATGCAGAGTGCAAAAGCACCATCTTGTGGCTGAAAGGAAAAAGTACTTCAAGCCAATCTGAGTCAACTTTTTTTCACACATACTTTTCATGAAATATTTGTCAAGTTTAATTTTAAACACTTGGTAACTTTCTCTAAAACAGATGGCTAACTGATTTAATACAATTTCGAATTGAATATATCTTTAACAGATTTGTATACAGATATGATTCAGGACTACAAATCCCAGCATATAATACCAACAAGATTAAAATTCCTTAGTCAAATCTGAAATAAAAATAGACTTTACTTTTAACAAACAGAAAATTTATTCTTTGTATTTTATCAATAAAATGTTTCCTATAGATCATTTTAAGTCAGTAGTCAGTTATTTGTTCAGTAGGAGGTGACAATTTTTATCATAGAATTAATACAAACTAAGTTTTCAAAGTATTAGTATTTATATATGACAAATTTTATTTGTGGGGAAAAAAGAGAAGATGAAATAATGACTCAAACAGTTACAGATATGTTGACAAAATCTGAAAAAATACAAGACACAAAAATCATAGAATATTTTTTCCTTTTAACAGTACTATATATCTTCTGACTTCTTATACATTACAACTTCATTACTATGTTATCATTGCTCCCACTTTAAAGGTGGCATAACCCAAACACAGAAAAGTCAAGTAATTTTCCCAGGTTCACAAAGCTGGGGAAAAGCAGAAGCAGAATTAAAATCAAGAACTCAGGGTCCGCCTCCTTATTTTCTAGTGTCTTTCAAGCCCCAGCCCTCAGGTGTAGCTGAGCGGCTGCACCAGATTTGTAAGGGATAAATTCCCGGTCTCTGAAGATTCTGATTTAGTCCATTGGCTCTGAAGCCCAAGACTTTGTATGTTTAAAACCCTCCCTGTGATGCTAGTGAGGGAAACCATTCTATGTAAGCTAAAGATAAAAGGCAAAATAATTAAACAAAGACAAAATCGAACATCAGTGAATTCTCTTTATTGTAGTTAAATCAGTCATAGATTATCTCTATTCATAACTCCACTATTTTAAAGTCTTTAATGTAATTTTTTTCCATTACCATTTAGTTCCTTTATAACCCTTTCCCCCAGCAATCAATCACCACACTGTTGTCCATGTCCATGAGTCCTTTTTCCTCAGTCCCTCCACCCTCTAAATTCTCCTGCATAGCTGTCACTGCTCTCCATCTATCTGTCTCTGTTTTGTTAGATCAATTCATTCCTTAGATTCCACATATGAGTCAAGTTAGATAGTATTTGTCTTTCTCTGACTGGCTTATTTCACTTAGCATAATGTTTTCTATGTCAATCCATACTGTTGCAAAGAGTAAAAATTTTTCTTTTTTATGGCCAAATAGTATTCCATCGTGTAAATGTCCCATAGTTGTTTTATCCACTCATCTACTGATGGACACTTGGGCTGCTTCCATGTCTTGGCGATTGTTAATAATGTTGCAATGAATCCACCATGAAACACTTCTATTCTAAACACTTTTCCTGATAAATTCAACTCCTCAATTTCTCCTTCACCATATAGACATACTTAAAAGTACAATAACATCAACAACGACCACCTATGTAGCAAATATTCTGGATGTTCTGGGTATTTTGTCACATTTAAATGAAGACAAAACATACTATAATCTTTAATGCAAATTCCAGATAGCCAACTGATTCTCACAGAATGTTTTCATTGATTTTTGTCCATCTCTTCTACCTGTAGCCAATCTGTGGTTGCAACCGAGAAGCAAGTGTAAGTTGCTTGTAAGTAAATAAATGTAAGTTGGTATTTCATTTAGGGTATTGTATAAGACAAAATGAAAAAGGAGACATATGCTGGACTTCATCTATTCATCAATGAGAGTAATTTTTTGCTAATTGGTTACTTCCAATACTAGAAAAATAATTCCTCAGGTATTTTTTGTGCTATTCAGCTACAAGCTGATACACTTTGAGATTTAACCTGAAATGTTAATATTTGCCATCACTTTTTTAAATCTAGAAATCAACAAACCAACAAATTAAGCCCTAATTCTTGTCATCAGTATGTGAAAATACTATTATATATATTTTCACTCTACAAATATCATTGATATGAATAACCTCAAAGGCATAAGTAATACTAAAACATAGCAAAATAATTAACAACTGTTAAATTTTTGAGTATATATTACCTTTGGTTCTAACCATATGTATTGAAAAGTTTATAGAATTTAATTTTTAATGACAATGTTTAGTAATCAGATTTCCAAACTCCTAAAAATTTAACAATTCTTGCAAACCAGTTTGAAAAGCTTTCAGCATACCTCTGATTATTTACATTTTTTTAGAAAAAGAAACTTTGTAATCTAAGTGTTTGATTTATCCCAAGTCTTTTAGGAAAAAAAAAAACAGGCCATGATTCAAACCCAGCTCTCTTCAGTTCTAGTCGGTACTCATTTTCAGATGCTGAACAGCCCATGTATGCTGACCACCTGAGCAATGTTAATGAGCTCTTGCTTATATATTGCCTTAAAATATTTTTCAACCATATTTATGTGTGAAGTTTCTATCTTCTCTTGTAACTTCAATTTTGTATCCTATTTCTTCTAAAATCATCCTAATATCTGATACATATTTTTAGCATAAATGCATGCTTGACATTTTGTTACCTGACAAAAAGAAATTTAATTAATGCTAATTTGCATTTAATTTCAAGCTAGCCTTTAGAAATTAATTTAAATTAGTTTTAACAAAGAAATAACTGGTTTAAAAAACATTCTAATTCTAAGATTCTCCTTTGGAGTTACATATCAACTATATTTCTAAAAGAGCAGGAAGCTTATTGACTCTAGAACAAAAGGCAAATATAATGTTTTCAAAAATTCACCCAGCAATAGGAGAACGAATAGTAAGAAAGATAAATGAAAAAAAAGAGAAGGTGATGTAAAACAATTCAATTTTTTCTCAATTGAACAGAATTCAATTTGATTCAAATTTTCTAAAGTACATGTAAATTTCAAAAAAATAATAAGATTTTTAAGTGAAAGAGCACTTAAGCCTTGCTTATAACACTTTAATCTTTTCTCACTTATGTGCTGTGGAAAATATAAAAACTTTCTGAGTGCTAATGGTAAATATAACATTTTGTCTGCATTGTAATTGGTTATGGAAAGTTGTTTTAATAAGTATATTGTAAATTCAAATTTTAAAAAGATTAATAGGAGAAAACTTTGAAGGAAATTAACCAATATTTATTCTCATCAGTATTTAATGGATGGCAAAAGGAAGTAAATATTAGCACACCAATATAAACATCTTAATTATTGGAATCATAATTTGATTATTTCTGGCACTTAAAGTAAAAAAAATACTGAACAATAGTTAAATATTGAAGCAGGTGGGATTAAGAATGAACTTAAGTATTACAAGATTAGGTGCGGTATGTAATATTATGAGAGCAACATGAATGTTTTCCCACCCACACTGAAAAATATGCCTAGTCTTCACCAGTCCATCATGGTGCCCAAATTTTTGTAACCACAGAGACACCGCATTTCTTTACTCCTTTTTTCCTTTGGAATCAAACTGGCCCCTTGTCCAGCCTGGGAGCACCCTGACTCACTCATCTCCCTCTCACTTGCACTTCTACTCCCTTAATCATTAAGTTTTCAGGACAATGAGGTTCTGGTCAGCGTCAAAGAATCTAAGGAAAAAAGCCTCAGGTCTGTTGACCAGAGATAGTTTTAGTCAAACTGGAGATAACAGCTAGGGCTCAGCTGTGTTTCAGCTCCAGACCCAGAGAAGCAGAACAACTCCTCCCACCACACACTTGAGGGACCAGACAGAGCCACGCCATGGCTGAGGGTCAGGACCAGATGCAATGATTAACCCCCCTGTACCAGCACCGACCAATCAAGAAAGAACACACCCTAACTCCATCATGATTAATGATTTTCCCTTATATAATCCACTCCCAAAAACCAGGTCTTAGCAGTGATAGCTCACCTGTGACTCTGGGTTTGGTGCCATTTCCTTCAAAATGAACCTTTATTTTCTGTGCTATAAATTCCTTTTCACATTTGATTGGGTTTTGATTCATGCAGGCAAATGAACCCTTTTAGTTCATAACATTTCCATATAACTCAAACATTTCAAAACAAAAACATATGCAAACCAAGTTGTTATCATGCATTAACATTTCAACAGAAATTACTTTACCATATTAGCTAGTCACTTTCAAGAAACTACTGAGAAAAAAATCAGGTTGTGAAGGTATCAGAGTAGAGAAAATGGAAGTCTATTCAGTCAGATGTACAGAAAATCGCCAACACTTAGGAAAGGCCGCAGTGAGGGGGTGTAACAGCCTACAATATAACAAGGAATTCAAACAGAAACAGGGCAATACCGAAAATGGGGCTAAAACGCTAAGACACATAATTTTGTACAAATTTTGCTCCCCTAAAAGAAATATAATAAAAGGAAAGAAAAGTTCTCGTCTTTTATAGTTTGCATTTCATTCAACATAAGTAAAATGTCATTAGCACATAACTCAATTGCTTAAAGTTTTATCATTATTCAGGTAGGCATTGTTTTTAATTCCCCTTAGTTTTCGTTTAGTTAAATAAATCAATTTAATTGAGATTATGTAAAGATATTTTTAAATATCTGTTTTTTAAAGTACTGGAATTGAAGTCAGTAATTAATTTTAGTTTCAGTTTCACCATTAACTGTACTTGATCTCAGTGGATAAGCTCCTTAACCTCTCTGGGTGTGTCCCTTTATCATTAAAATGAAAATTTTCACTAAATAAACTCTAGAATACTTTCTTATTTTTCTCTTTTATCCTTCTGGTTTATTATAAGAAAATATTACCCTGGCTGTTGTGGCTCAGTGGACTGAGTGCTGGCCTGTGAACCAAAAATGTCAGTTCGACGCCCAGTCTCTCTGAGTTGTGGACCAGGTGACCAGTGATGTATCTCTCCCACCTCAATGTTTCTCTTGCTCTCTTTTCCCCTCCCTTCCCACCTCTCTAAAAATAAATAAATAAAAATTGTTAAAAAAGAAAGTATCAGAAGTAATTTCTTCATTCATAAATACTTCAACATATGTCTCTAAAAACCAAATGTTCCTTTTCTACAACTAATCATAGTACTATCATCACAAACAAAGTTGTAGACTTGACTTGCAAGAAATGTTAAAATAAATTCTTTCAAAAGAAAGAAAATGATATGGGTCAGAAACTCACATCTACATAAAGAAAGGCAAAGCATTAAAAAATGGATTAATGAAAGTAAAACAGTAACTTTAATTTGCATTAGTCTTAATTTTTCTAATGGATAACCATTTGTTCAAAAATATTAGCAATTTTTTGTAAATATGTATATACAATATGCTTGTGTATGCTTATGTATAAGTAGAACAGATGACAACAATGATGCAAGCGATGGAAGGGAGGAAGTAGGGATGTTTTGTTATCACAAGGTACTTGCACTACCTGTGAAGCAGTACAGTGCTATCTGAAAGTGGGCTTGGATTAGCTGTAAATGTATATTGCAAATTCTAGGACAACCACTAAGAAATGTTACAGATAAAAAAAGTATAACTGATATGCTTAGAAAGAAGAGAAAATGAAATCATATATAATGTTCAGTTAAAACTACAAAAAGCAGGAAAAAATAGAAGCCCAAAACTAAAAGCTATAAAAAGGAAACAGTAACAAATATGTGATAAACAAACAGTGATAAAGAGGGATCAAAATATGTGAAGCAAAATAGCTAGAACTACAACACGCCTCTATCAGAAATGTATAGATCCTACAAGCAGAAAATCAGTAAGGACGTAGTTGAACCGAACAACATCATGAAACAACTGAATATAATTGAGATCTATAGGACACATCATCTAATAACAACAAATTACAGTTAGTTCTGACTTAACATCATTGATAGGTTCTGTGACTTGAAACGAATCAATATACAGGGTGGGGTAAAAGTGGGTTTACAGTTGTTTACATGGAAACTTATACAATAATTAATAAACAATAATATAAGAATAAACTCTGTTTTGTATACTCACAACTGCAAACCTACTTTTGCCCCACTCTTTATAATGAAACCAATTTTACCATAGGCTAACTGACATAAGTAAGACTTATGTTGTTTTCAAGGATAGCTTTGAAAATAACAAAAATTGATCAGTTACCCATAAGACATCAGAAAAACACAGTCTTCAGACAAAAACCTTATAGGAGTCTCTCAAATAAGTACCCCTTCTTTTTAGTCAAGCCTCACCTCCAAGACACTATGAAGGCCTTTGTCTATTGTCCCCTCGTGTCACAGGAATAACAAGCTTGGTCTGAATAAAAACTTGTTTTGATTAAACGTGCAGCAAGCTGTTCAGCCAAATTTCTAAAAAATAAACCCTTCTGTTCACTTGTTAGAATTATATAATCAGTAAGGAGCCAAAATAAAAATGTTATTAGCCCTTTAGGCTCTTAAGTGAAGAAAAGGAAGGCTGGGTCACTGATTTGTCAAAGTAGTGACCAATGTCTTAACACAGGGCATATTTTAAAAAACAAAAGTATTTCATCTCTAAAAGTCAGTTTGTAATATTAATCTATGTGGTTACACATTTCAAGTAAAAAATGTTCGCCTCTATGCCCTTGTTCAGAGCTTTGTCCTTATTTCCAGTAGGAAACACACATGTTTAAATTATCTTAGTTTACAGATAAGAGAAATGAGGGTGATAATAAGCAAGTACCTTCTTAAAAGTTATAAGGCAGTATTATTGATTTGTTTTTCTTCCATAATTCATGTTTTGTGTGCCTGTGTGCTAAGATATCTTTGCCAAATCTGAGGTAAAATTTATTTTCTCTTGTGTTTTCTTGAAGAAATTATTGTGAGTTTAGTTCTTACATTTCAGTTTGTAATTATTTTGAGCCCATTTTTTTACTATTATCTGAGATAGGTGTTAAATTTCATTATTTCGCATCTAGATCCCAATTGTTTCCATCTCATATGTTAAAAAATGTATTCATTCACCAGGAAATCACTTTGGCATCTTTATCAAAAGCCAATTGACCATGTATGTATGGGTCTGTTTTCTAGTCCCAACTCTGTTCCATTGTGCAATGTGTCTATACTTAAATCAATAATACATAGTTTTGTTTAGGGTAATGTCATAGTAAGTTTTGAAATCAGAATGTGCGAGTCTTCCAATTTTTGGATATTTTAAATTGTTTGGGGTAATCTAGGTCCCTTTGATTTTAATATATTTTGGAATCAGCTTCTCAATATCTAGAAAAAATAAACCTGCTGAGATTTGATAGATTGATTTGGGGAGAACTGACATTTTATCAATATTGAGTTTTCTGAATCATAAACACAGTATTCTCTCCAGTTATATATATCTTTATTAATTTCTGTCAATAATGTTTTGTGATTTTTACTATAATGGTCTTGCATAAATATTTTTGAAATTTTATTCCCAAGTATTTCATGAATTTTTAAGCTATCGTAAATGGTATTTTTTACTTCAGTTTCTAGGTGCTTGTGTCTTGAATATAGAAACACACGTGATTCCTTTATGTGATATTTCATTTTCTCATATCCATTAAGATAATGTTATGTTCATATTCTTTTTTTAGTTTTTTAACATAGTAAAGCACATCAGTTGCTGTTTAGATGATCAACAAACCTTGCCTTTCTGGGATAAATCCAGGTTTGTAACTATGTACTATTATTTTCTACACTGGTAGATTTGATTTACTAATATATTGGTAAACACTTTTCTTATTATTGACATACTATTAAGCATATAATTATGGGAACAGTCAGTAGTTTCTTATATTGTAATGTCTTTGTATAGTTTTATATCAAGATAATAGAACTTGATAAAATTTGTTGAGAGTCTATCCTCTCTTGTTTTTCTGGAGGAATTTGTAAAAGGTTGATATCATTTCCCCCTTACATGTTTAATGGACTTTATCAGTGAGATCAAGTGGGCTTTGAATTATCATTATTGAAAGATTTTTTAACAGTAAGTACTACAGATTAAATATCCTTAAATAGACAGGGCTATTTTGATTATACAAGATGAGGCAAAAGTAGGTTTATAGTTGCTCACATTGAAAATAATACAATAATTTATAATAATAATAAAAAACCCTCTGCATTTTATGTAGTCAAAACTGTAAACTTACTTTTGCCCCATGTTGTATATTACTTCTTGAGTCAAGTTTGACATTTTCTATTTTTTAAGAAAAATTTCCCTTTCATATATGTGGTCAAATTTATGACCATAAAATTACTCCTAACATTTTTTCATCTTTAATGTCTAGAGGGTCTGTAGTAATATAATCATTTTTATTTCTGATACTGGAAATTTCTAAATTCTCTCTTTTTTCCTCTAGTCTGGCTAAACGCTTATTAATTTTGTTAATCTTTTCAAAGAACCAGATTTTAGTTTTATCAATTTTCTCTATTAGCTTTCTTTTTTATGTTATTGATTTTACATTTATTATTTTATTTCTTCTGTTTATTTACATTTAATATCCTTTTGTTTTTATGGAGTGTTTTTTAATGTCAATTGTTTATTTGTTTGCAAAGGAGAAATTTCAATATTTATCATGTTCACTTGTGGTCTAATATTTTCACACCTGTAGTTTCATTCAGTATAGGTGTTTTTATAGAGTTTTAAATGGAAGCTTAGATGTTTGAATTTATTGAGTTACGATCGGCATAAAACATTGTGTAAGTTTAAGGTACACAATAGGATAAATTGACATATATACAGGGTCCAGCACAAATAATGCCCCCTTCTTATTACACAATTTTTTATTACAAAATAATAAACATGCAATTCTATACCATAACAATGTCATGCTCAAACACACCATATGACATATTAGGTGAAATGTGCAAATTAAAACTATAAATTATTACATTCATATTATTATCCTACCAGCCACCCTCAAGTAGGTGTTACTTCTGCTGGACCCTGTATATTACAAAACATTTATCACAGAAAGGTTTGTTAACACATTGTTTACTTCTCAAAACATTTTGTTGTTTTTGTTATGGTAAAAATATTACATCTCTACTCTTCTAACTTTCAAATATACAATACAGTATTGTTAACCACATGTAGTCACCATATTGTACATTAGACCCCTGAACTTACTCATCTTGTAAATGAGAGTTTGCATCCTTTGACCGACATTTCCCTGTTTCCCTCACCTCCAGGCTTCTGGCACTCATCATTCTACTCTCTACTTTTATGAATGTGACTTTTTTTACATTCCACATATAAGCGAGATCATACAATATTTGTCTTTCTCTGACTTAAATTACTTAACATAATGTCCTCAATGTTCATCCATGTTGTCATAACAACAGGATTTCCTTCTTTTTAAAAATCATATTTATTGGTTTGAGAGAGAGAAGAGGAAAAGGGAGAGAGAGAGGCATCAATTTGTTGTTGTTCCACTTGTTTATGCATTCATTGATTGATTCTTGTATGTGCCTTGACTGGGAATCCAACCTGCAACCTTAGTGTGTCAGAACAATGCTCTCACCAACTGAGCTACCTGGCTAGGGACCTTCTTCCCTTCTTTTTATGGATAAAACACACACACACACACACACACACACAAAGGTCTGTCTGGGAACAGTCCAGCTATTAATATAATGAGAATGGTTTGAGTGCAATGTAACCTGGCAGCCAAGAAGAGTGCACTGGAATGCATGTATGAAAAATGATGACTTCACTGTACTCATCATGTGTACTGTGGACCATCCAATTCAAAATGAATGAGTGAGTAGAGCAATGAATCTGCATCAAATTTTGCATTAAGCTTGAACATTCCTCCACAGAAACTATTTGGACTATTCAGAAGGCCACAGCTATGGGCAACTGGTGATTGGCACCTTTATCATGACAATGCACCTGCTCATTACTCATGTCTTGTGCAGTTTTTTTGTGAAACCTCAAATCACTCCTATAGCCCCAGAGATGGTGCCCTGAGATTTCTGGCTTTTCCCAAAACCACAATCACCTTTGAAAGGGAAGAGATTTCAGACGATCAATGACAATTAGGAAAATACGATGGAGCACCTGATGGCTATTGGGAGAACTCTGTGAGGTCCCAAAGTGCCTACATGGAAGGGGACTGAGGCATCATTATCCTATGTACAATGTTTCTTATATCTTGTATCTTCTTCAATAAGTATCTCTACTTTTCGTATTACACAGCTGGATACCTTCTGGAGAGACTTCATACATATCACATTTTTGATGCATTCATGTGCTTATAGATACAGATTTTTTCCATGTCGTGCCTATTGAGAATAATGCTTTGGTGAACATGGATGTAAGGCTATCTTTTCAAAGAAGTAATTTTATCTTCTTCAGATAAATATCCAGAAGTGGTATTCCTAGATCATACGGTAGTTACTCTTAACCTTTTGAAGAACCTCCATACTGTTTTCTGTGCTGGCTGCACCAGTTTCCTTTCCCACCAGCAGTGCAAAAAGGTCGCCTTTTCTCCACACCCTCGCCAGCAAATTTTATCTCCTGTCCTTTGATAATAGCAATTCCGACAGATGTGAGATGGTTTTGGCTTTGACTTGTATTTCTTTGATGATTAACGACATTGACCACCTTTTATGTACCTGTTGCCATTTGTATTCCTTTTTCGGAAAAATATTTACCATAATTTTAGGACTATAAGACACACTGGACCATAACACACACCTAGATTTTAGAGGAGGAAAATAGGAAAAATATTGTGAAGCAAAAAATGTGGTAAAATATTTAATAACATAAATAATATAGGCCACTGCCCCCCACAGTGAGCCAGGTAAGCTACATTTGACTATAAGATGCACCCCCCTTTTCCTCCCAAATTTGGGGGGAGAATGAGTCTTATAGTCTGAAAAATACAGTATTCAAGTCCTCTTCCTGTTTTAAAATCAAATTGTTTAGGGAGATTGGAGGGATGGTTGCTATTGAGTTGTATAAATCTTTTATATATTTTGATATTGACCTTCATCAAATATATCATTTGCAAATATCTTCTCCCATTCTATAGGTTTTCTTTTTATTTTGTTGATTGTTTATCTTGCTATACAGAGCTTTTTGGCTTGATGTAGTGTCAATTAATTTTTGCTTTTGAATCTTGGGCTTTTGTTGTTATATCCAAAAATAGTCATTGCCTCTTTTTTCTAATACAAGAATTTGATGTTATAATTTGCATTTTAGGAGCTCTTTGGTGGTGTCCCCAAAATTTAATATCATATTTCATTTTCATTCAGTTTAAAATAGTTCTAAGTTCCTCATGATATATTTTTAACCTATTGGACATTTAGGAGCATATTGTTTAATTTCCAAATATTTAGGGATTTTCCAGATGTCTTTCTAATATTAAATTTTAATTTGGTTGTATTTTCATCTGACCATCATATTCTCCATGATTTCTATTATTTATTATTTGTGGCATTTACAATGGCCCAGAAAATGTTTTATCTTCATTAATGTTTTATGTGCACTTAAAAAATACAATTTGCTATTGTTTGTTGGAATATTCTATAAATGCTAGTGTGATAGGAGTGATTAATAGTACTGCCCAAATCTTCTTCCTGACTTTCTTGCCTGTGAGTATCATTTGTAAGGAAAGAAATTTGCAATTTTCTATCCATAATTGTGTATTTGTTTCTGCATTATTTCAGTGCTATCAGGATTTTAATTCATATATTTTGACCATCTATTATTTGAAAAATGCATAATTAGGATTGTTATAGTTTATGTATTAAATGACTATCTTGTAATGTCTTTTGTGTCTCTTGTAATATTTCTTGCTCTGAAGTCTGCTTTGTCTAATGCTAACACATTGACTTCAGCTTCATTTGATGGTGTTTACATGGTATATCTTTTTCTACACTTTACTTTGAATATATCTACATTTTTATATTTAAAGTGAACTTATTGTGGACAAAATATAGCTGTATCATGCTCCAATTTGACAATACCTAGCTTTTAACTGACATGTTTACGCCATTTACATTTAATATAATTGCCAATATGGTTAGATTTAAATCTACCTTTTTATTCTTTCTTCTCTAAATGTGTCATAGATTTTGTATATTTTCTCTTCTCTGCTCTGCTTTTGGGTTAAATTACTAGTTTTGTCTGGTTCACTTTTATCTCCCTTATAGGTCTATTAGTTACTGCTCTTTGTCTTACTTTTTAGTATTTTCTATGGGGTTTACAATATACATCTTTAATTTCTCACAACCTACTTTCTAAAAATATATCTCTTCAATATGTTGTAATAACCACACAACCTTATTTCCTTGCATTCATTCCTTGTTTTATTGCTTTTAGATGTTTACCCCTAATTATGTTATAAATCAACAATAGTGTTGATTTTTGCTTTTGAAACTAAATTTTTGTTCAGTTTTATTGATAAAAAATCGACGTATATCACCATATAAGATTAAGGCATACAGTATGATGGTTTTATTTACATATATTGTGAAGAAGAAAACTGATGGTATAAATTCTGGTTCAAATCTGAAGGCCCAAGGACCAGGAGAGCCAGTGGTGTATGTTACCGTCCAAGTCCAAGTCTGAAGGCACGGAGTCAATTAACATCTCAGTTTAATTCCTTCCTTACTGAGAGACAAATACTTCCTTACTCAGCTTTTTATTTTATTCAAGCCTTCATGGATTGGATGAGGCCCACTTATATGAAGAAGGGCAACCTACTTTACTAAACCTTCCTATTGAAATGTTAATGTTATCCAGAAACATCTGCATAGGCACATCCAAAAATAATGTTAATAATAACAAAATTCAATAATAATAAATAATGTTTAACAAAATATCTGAGCATTCTATGGTCCAGTCAAGTTGACAAATAAAACTAACAATCACATACTTGTTTTCTTCGTACAGGATTTTATGGATGCTTCATATATATTATTTTTTATTTTTTAAAAAATAATCCTTACCTGGGGACATGCTTATTGATTTTAGAGAGAGAGGAAGGGAGGAAGAGAGAGAGGGAGAGGAACCTCAATGTAAGAGGGAAACATTGATTGGTTGTCTATCACACATGCCACAACTGGGGATGGACCTGCAACCCAGATATGTGCCCTGACCAGGAATTGAACCTGCAACCTTTTAGTTTATGGGATGATACTCCAACCAACTGAGCCACAGTGGCCATGGTGGATGCTTCCTCTTTTTACTGTGCTCTACCAAAGGCAAATTTTGTGTAACCCTCCTCTCCTTGTAAAAATTTGTCATCCTTTGGAATTCAAAAATTGCATTGCAATCTCTCCTATGAATACAAATAAGTTACGGTTTTGTAGATTATTCCATATTTTTGCTGTTAGAGTAGGAATGATCCATATCCAAATTAGAAGCAGCTTTCTCGATACTCCTAACATTCAGAGTAAAAGCTTTTGAATCAAGACATTCTTTGAGCACCTAGCAATTTGTTTTTCATAATGACTGGAAAGATGAGTAAATGATATACTATCTCTGTTCTTAAGGCATTACAGCTCTAGTGCATGGTGTAAGATGAGTGTGTAACAAATAATACTAAAAGTTCAGTGAGAATAATTTAAGTTAAGAGCCTCAGTCACCAAACTATGTTGTATGTACAAATATAACTAACTATGCTGATTCCAATTTTGCTTAGAGAGCCAGTCCCATGTTGCTCAATATTAAAAATAGTAGTACCCATTGGCCTGATTACTTAGTTTGTGGTATACTTTCATCTCTAGATTTTTCACAGGTAGAGTATTTGTAATCACATTCTTTGTCTTATACCTGTTATTATTAAGCTTCTTTCTTTTTTTTTTTTTTTGATTTTTAAACCCTTATCAGAGGATATGTTCATTGATTTGAGAGAGGGAGGAAGGAGGAAGGGAAGGGGAGGGGAAAGGGAGGAGAGAGAGAGAGAGAGAGACACTGATCAGTTGCCTCCTGTAGACACCCCAACTTGGGATCAAACATGACACCTTTTATGTATGAAATGACGCTCCAACCAACTGAGCCACCCCCACAAGGCAAACTTCTGTATTTTTGAATGATCATCTTGGAATGCCTAAACTTTATTCTTAAATTCTAATAAGCTGCATCATGCTTAATATCTCCTCATCTTTTATCAAGAATATTAAATTGAGGGCTTAAATATGATGGCCTTAAGTGGTTTAATACGACTAATTTTTTTGCTGCCCATAACCATGGAAATTGAAACATAGTTTAATCAGGATTGACTATATTTTATATTAAAGTTTTTCTCATAGCACACACATAAAAAATGGACCCATTTTCCAGAATAAGTGTTATTTATATATTACTATTTAAAAGTTCAGTAAAATAACAATTGATTATTTTTTAAATTATACATTGTAGATATGTAAGAACTTATTCATTTCAATTTTTATTCATAGATTTCATATTATAAAGATAATTTTTAGCAGTCCATTATGCATTCTCTGGGACCTCAAAAAAGTCAAAGGTTTTGGGCACACTGACAATAAATGTGCTATGAATAAAATGATCTTACTCTAACTTCTTTCCTAAGTCCAAAGTGTTAAAAGAGACAAGGAAGATGACAAAGGCCAAACCATTAGCAGCAGCTGCTCTGTAGTTTCTAAATCAAACAATTTTTAAACTAACACAAGCAGAAAGAAACTCACAGTATATCCTAACAGGGGAAAGGGTAACTATGTCATTAATGAGTCATACTTATTTATAGCTGTCATTTAAATTTATATCAGTAAACACATGATCACCCAGAGCTCACTTCTAATGTGACCTAGCATAGGACCAAATGCATAGTAGGCATTTGATAAATATTAATTTCCCTACCTCTTAAAAAATAGATAAAGACTGTACCATGGAAACCTTTTATATACGGATAGCCTAGTTATTTACTTCTGCTACCAAGTTCAAAAATGTGTCTTAAAAATACAGAAAAAAAGTAAAACATTACTGTCAGAAGGCATAATAAAGTATTCCAAAATTATATAAACCTCAGCATACATAAACTGTGTAGTGCTCAACCGAAATTTAGAGAACTCCCTTAAACAATTCAGAATACTGTCATTTTTTCCAATATATGAACCATGTTTTGATCAAGATCTCTACCGTCTTTAACTACTTGTTTTATTAGTGCCAAACACAAATCAACAAGAATTGACCAAACATAAGTATCTAAAAAAATTGATTTGCCTTCTTTCCTTCCCGATAATATAGCTAGAAATGGCCTGAGCATAAAAAATACTATAATTTTTTTGATGGTTAGAATTTTCTGGACTCTCACTGAAGATCAAATTGTTTTATGAAATTATTTCAAAAGTCTGTTTCACCTGCTCTGAAAATCATTCACAAGAAGTAACAGCATCAAGAAACTTTTGTGGTCAGTAGCCAACTCCCCCTTGTTCTTCTCCCCTGTTGTCCCCATTACAAGCAGTGAAAAGATGTCAGGGCAGGTGGTCTTCACTAACAGGGAAAGGTCCCTCTCATTCTAAGCAGACTCAGTACAGAACAAGCTAATGGTCATGGTTCAGGACCCACAGCTATTTGATGTTTGTATTTTTTAATATAATATGATTGTTCCCTGGGTTTCAATTTTCAGAAGACAATATGACAAGTTCATTTCAACTATTCTGATGGAGAAAGCTCATTAAGTACACTAGTTCAGCAACTGCTCACATTTCACTGACTCCAACCATCTGCCCCCACATTTGTTCTTATGCGTACTGACTTTCATAGCTTTTCCACTAATAGCAATTAATGAAACTATTAATAAGCTACATATATCACACAGTGTTATAACAATTTACCAAGGACAATATTATAAGTCAAATTTTATTAACCAATTGTAGAAAATGACTATCATTATCCAATATTGTCCAACACCAATAAGTTTTCTTAACTTAAGCTTCTTAATTAATTCTTTAATTAATTTAGCACACACTTTATGTATAATTCATAATTTTAAACTCTTGGTCATATTTGCCATCTATTTTTACATGCTGACTGTGTATATAAGACACATATTGATAAAACACAACATCTTTGCAAATTACTGAGCCTTAGTTTCATTTTCATTTACATTCTGAAGTTCACTGGACTTTTTCCTACTATGAGATGCATGAGGAAGCAAACTGTGTTATTTCATGCTATTTCAGCGAATGGTACATGCACAAAAACACACATATATCATGATCTTAATTTTTTAATGAGATTAATTTGTAAATATCTTGAATAAAACAATGCTCAAAAAAACAAAATTTTAATGGCCTTGGGGGACAATGTAGTATTGAACCAGTTTAATCATCTACAATACCTTGATGGAACTGGCAACACTTTGCCAAATGAAAAATACGAAGTATCATTTGACTTTGCCAAGGGTTTGGGCTTTACTTTCATGGTAATTCAGATAAAAGCAATAAGGAAAAACACATTAACACCTTTTAAATATTTGTTTTCATAAAACACACATTAAATGCTAAATGTTTATTTTATCAATACTAAACATCCCACTGTCTAGCCACTACTCTCATTTAAGTGCACAGCTGTGAACATGTGCTCACCCATATTCAAAATTGCATTCTTTTCTATGGTGACCACTACATTCTCCTGCCGTATCTTTAATTAAAATGCAGCTATGGGGAGGGGGATCCTGGATATCATGATATATTCAGGACATCTTTACAAAGCTGTAAAATATATAGATGAGATGACCCTACACATTATTCCTTCATTAACTTGTTTGGATAACATAGATCTAAGACAAGAATTTTCTAAATGTTTTTCCTGGTTAATAGTGAATTACATGAATAAGAAAATATATTGGAAATGGTGATACTAAAAACTTATGCCAAGTTTCCAAGTGACTAATTAACAAGTTAATTGGTAATTTTAATGAACCACAAAATAGATACATTTAGAGTATTATCAGCATTCTATACTAAGCTATGCTCATTCTTTGACTCAGGTACATCGAGGCTGGACACAACTGAAGGACTGACTAAGTGGACTGACCAAAGATCTGTTAAAAAGAAGGACATAAGAGAATTTTTAGAAGCAATGCATTCTAATGGAGGAGAGAGAGAGCACCGATTTGTTTCAAGGGCAGAAGTTGAGCATTGGTGAGAACAAATGGGGAATCCACCATTCAGGTTGTCTCCAGTTCAGTTCCATGAATGAGCATTTTATCTCATTTACCCCTGCAGGAGTTTAAAGTATGAAGAGTTTGGGTTAGCATCATAAAAATCAAAGTATAATCATTAAGTTGCATAGCAACTTGACCAGAGATATAGCTAGTACTGACTGTACCCAATTCACCAGTTGTTCGTTAACACTTTCCTTCTCCTCACCAAACTTGCAGATTATTTTAGTCCTTTCCTGCCTAAAAAATTTAAAACCAAATTATTGAGAACACCTAAACATACATCTGATGAATGAATTACTTTTAAAATTCTGCTCAATATTATCATTTATAAAGATAAATATACAAGGTGGGGGAAAGTAGGTTTACAGTTGCTCGTATGAAAAATAATATAATTAATAAATAACAATACAAGAATAAATTCAGTTTTGCATACTCACAACTGTAAACCTACTTTTGCCCCATGCTGGATATTGATATAGTTCAGTTTGTGACAAAGGTAGAAATAATACAGAATTTAAATAACCCAGGGAAGAAAAATAAAAATAATTTAAAAAACTAGAATTAGATTCTTGGGAAAATAATGAAAAGGAACTGGAAGCCATACTAATTTAAGCTCAAAATGCTTATAATTTAAGCTCAAAGTGATGCTATTGCGCATCATATTGAGCATTGAGAAAGTAGTCTCACTTCCTTTAAATACACCTATTTTTGTTGTGTAAATATCTTTCCCTTCACAATAGATACTCAATTGCTTAATGAAAATCATCAGGTTGAAAATCCCATAAAACCAAAAGAGGTAGTAGAACTGAGAAATATTGCCTTCTTCAAGTCAGAGTAGAATAATTCTACCCAGCCTAGGACTCACTAACGTCACTTCATCAGTAAATTATTTCATCAACTGTGTTTGTATTAATTTTACTCTTAAAAAAATAAAGCTGTCGAGGACTTCTGGCCAAGATGGAGGCGTAGATGGAATCACTGTGCCTCCTCACACAACCAAAATTAAAGACAACAAATATTTACAAACAATAACACAACCAAAACAGAAAATTGAACTGCGCAAGTCCAACAACCATTCAACCAGACCGGTAAGAGGGGCGGAGTCCGTGGTCTGCAGAGATGGGACATGGCAGGAAAATGCAGTGGCTGCCAGACCGGGAGCGCAGGCAGTGCTGGCACCCTGTTCACAGACCCCAGACTCAGGGAAGAAACAGGCAGGGTAGTTGGCCATTGGCGGTCACACATTCAA
Organism: Carollia perspicillata; assembly: GCA_004027735.1. Classification (NCBI taxonomy): domain Eukaryota; kingdom Metazoa; phylum Chordata; class Mammalia; order Chiroptera; family Phyllostomidae; genus Carollia; species Carollia perspicillata. Next base: position 5,131 of record PVKM010000142.1, on the reverse strand, counting down.
GCACAGATAAACTAGTCAAGAACTGGCAGTGAGATGGACCATGCAGCCCAGGGCCCCAGTGACAGGAAATAAAGCCTAAAAACACCGATTGAAAAGGTGCCAGGAGAGACTCCCAGCCTCACACAAGAGGTCATTGGGGAGACCCACAAGGTCCCAGGGCATGCATAGGCCTGCCCACCTGGGAACCAGCACCGGGGGGCCCAGTTTGCTTGTGGGAAGCAGCAGAGGGGATGAAAATACAAGAGAGCATGGAACAGGCACCATTGTTCCCTCTCTGACCCTGCCCCCACAGACAGCATCACAACCGTGTGACTAGGTTGCCCCACCCTGGTAAACACCTGAGGTTCTGCCACACATTTGTAACAGGCGCCACCTGACCAAATATGACTCAAACAGAACATCTCAAAGCCCCAGAGCCAATACTTTTAAGTGATCAAAAGATAGCCAACCTATCAGATGCACAGTTCAAAACACTGGTGATCAGGATGCTCACAGAACTGGTTGATTTTGGTCACAAATTAGATGAACAAATGAAGGCGTTGATAAGTGAGATGAAGGAAAATGCACAGGGAAACAATAGTGATGGGCTCACATCAATGGAGTGGAACAGAAGGAAGGAAGAAACATCCTATCAGAAAATAATGAAGAAACAAGAATTCAAAAAAATGAGGAGAGGCTTAGGAACCTCCAGGATATCTTTGAACATTCCAACATCTGAATTATAGGGGTACAAGAAGGGGAAGAGGAAGATCAACAAGTGGAAAAAAAATGCTTCTCAGATAAGGTCAAGTTAAAGGAGTTCATCATCACCAAGCCCTTATTATATGAAATGTCAAAGGGACTTATCTAAGAAAAAGAAGATAAAAAATATGAACAGTGAGAAGACAGGAAACTCACAGTTATTAACAACCACACCTAAAACAATAGCAAACCAAGTGGACACCTAAAACAGGAGCAAAGCCACAGAAATGGAGATCACCTGGAAGGTTAGCAACAGGGGAGTGGGAGGAGGCAGGGAAGGAGACACAGAAAATAAGTAGTGTAGACAGTGGGGAGAAAATAGACAGGGAAAGGGCAAGAGTAGTGTGGGAAATGTAGAAGCTAAAGAACTTATGACACGTGGACATGAACTAAATGGGGGGAGTGTGGGTGGGAAGGGGTGTGCAGGGTAGAGGGGAATGAAGGGGGAAAATGGGACAACTGTAATGGCATAATCAATAAAATATATTAAAAAAATAAAAATAAAAAAATAAAGCTGTCATTGTTACCCTGATTTTCATCTTAAACAACATTCACACTTAAATTGAGTACCTACATACTGAAAGAAATGCACAGTGATCACACTCCTGCAATCTCTCAATAATCCAATGGCAGAACTAAAACTATATGCCATCCTCATGGACACCAGGACCATAGATGAACAAAAGATTGACTTCTGCCTCCAGTTCAGTAGATTTTGAAAGCAAGGACCTGGGCATGTTGTCAGAGGAGACAGCTCAGCTGTGAGATCAACCTGTCCTTTCAGCAGTTGATGGGCTTGGAAAACCTAGGTCTCATTGGGCAAGCAGTCATCACTTGAAGTAGCTGGGCTCAAAGCAAGTCAGTGGGATTCTACACCAGATGACTACCTGCTAGGTTGAAGGGGCTGAGTGAGGTGTTGCCCTGGGTCAGGAAGTAAAGAAGATGAGACAGAGACCACTGCTGTGCCAGGGAATGGGGCAGGCTCTCAACAAAACAATCATGTGTTCCAGACAAGGGGCAGATGACCATTTGCTAAAGGAGTTTATATAGTCCAAATATCAATATTTAGCAAGAACATCCAATGGTGAATCATGACCATTTCTAAAATATAAATCTTGAAAAAAAATCTATGATGGACTGTATGCTGTGGTAGCAGACTTATGCTTAAAATGATACAAAAAACAATCATGTGTTAAAGAATCTTGGGATATTTAGTATTATCAATATTCTATGTCTGTTATGGCTTAGAAGGCTGTGCAATGACAAGAAAGAGGGAAACATGAATATGAAAGTCCTAAGTCATTTTAACTTAATTAAATAAGTTCTTGATTTAATGTTAACAAGTAAAGATGTTTTAAAAAATAAGTTGGCCTTTTGAAAACAGATATTGAGGAGAGCTCCTAGAAAATAACATGGTATTCTTGGTAACATTCCCAAAGTGGTAGACTATTACAACTAAAAATCAAGGACCCAGCAAAGTGACCATCCTCACTCATCCACAGACAGATAGTGAAAACCTTGGGATTTATATCCGGGTCAATCAGAATACTAAGTGTGAATCTCTCTCTCCTTTCTAAAAGTATCCTTCCTGATTTAATACGGTGAATCCACTGTGTAATTCACAAGACATTCCAAAGCTGATACTTTAAAACAAAAATTAAAAGCAATACTTCTGAAGCGAAACCAGTATTCAGATCTGAAAACAGGAAGAGATGAAACTGCACATTATTTAGAAGAGGGGGAAAGATTTTGAATTTAAACAAGTGATTTGATAATGTGGTGAAATCTTTCTTTATAAACCACATGGCTTCCAATACTTTCAAGATCTACTGTTCCTTTTCTAGATGCGATTCTGCCAAGTTTAAATCCTTCTCAAATGTCACAATTTTGATTTCTAAAACGATCTTGCTTAGATGTAACAAGGCACATCTTGTTTTCAAAGTCTTTTAAGTTTATTTAAACTACTATGAATAACCTTTTGAAAACACATCTGAAATATCCAACTGAAAAGTGTCTCCAAATGACCTTGAAATTCACCTTAGATTAAACAGTCTGGAAAAAAATAAGAGAAAATAACATAGGTCATATATTTGGAACTGTTTTTTTAACTTAGAATTTAACTAAACCAGAATTTTTCAAAACGCCAAACATAGGGAGTTACCTGCTCTTCTTCCTGGTAAGAGAGAGGATATTTTTTAAAACAAATTCTTTATTAATGGATGTGGAAAGAGTTAAATAGGAAACATTTAAATGTCTTCCATGTTTCCCATCATTGTAGTTTTTCAAAAACCATTTGTGTTTAAATAGATACTAAACATGGTGCTGAATTCAAAAGATTGGAAGGGGATACAGTGAAAATATATCTAACTCTCTGCTGTTATGCCACCCAATTCTACAAAGTTTTCTACTGTTACCAGTTTCTTATGATACTTCTAAAGATATTTTATACATTTGTTAATATTGACATGTGTGCTTTTAAAATAAAACTCTTTTAAATTACAAAATGAGTACCTAAAAAAGAAATTCTGTATTATCATAATATTCTCATTTTCTTTTCTCGTATTTCTTAAATGTCTACTAAATCTACAAAGGATTGCTAAGTAATTAAAACATGTTTATATTTTCTGAGTATTAGAAGTCAATTTTAAATGTTTCAATGTTAAAAGCAAATAATATTAATTACATTTTTTATTAATATAAAAGTGAAAGTAAGACTTCTGGCCAAGATGGAGGCGTAGGTAGATACAGTGTGCCTCCTCCCACAATGAAAATAAGAACAATAATAATTTAGAAACAAAATAACAACCAAAACTGACAGAAAATTGAACTGTAAGGAGGTCAGACAACCAAGGAGATAAAATAGACACATCCATCCAGACCAGTAAATGGGGTGGAGTCAGATGGCCGAGCAGAGATGGATCGAGGCACAAAAAGTGGAAGCACCGGGAGTAAGAAGCACCTCCGGTGCCCAGGTGGACACTGGGCCACTGCGTGCAAGGCAGCTGACCAAGTGGTCCCACATTCACATGCAGATACTGGGGAGTGAGACAGACCACGCAACCCAGGGCCCCAGTGCCAGGAAATAAAGCCTGAAAACACCTGTGGGGGTTGAGGCGCAGTGAGTGACTCCCAGCCTCACAGGAGAGTTCACTGGAGAGACCTACCAGGTCCTACAATGTATACAAATCCACCCACCGGGAATCAGCACCAGAAGGGCCCAATTTGCTTGGGGGAAGTGGCAGAGGGGTCTGGGATCCAACAGGGAGTGGAACAAGTGTCATTGATCCCTTTCTGACCCTGCCCCCATATACAGCGTCACAACCCAGCGACTGGGTTGCCCCGCCCTGGTGAATACCTAAGGCTCTGCCACTCATACATAGCAGGTGGGACAAGACCAAAAAAAAAGAAAAAAAGGCCCAAACAAAATAATAGATCAAAGTTCCAGAGCTAATACAACTAAGCAACCAAGAGATAGCCAAACTATCAGATGCACAGTTCAAAGCACTGGTGATCAGGATGCTCACAGAATTGGTTAATTTTGGTTGCAAATTAGATGAACAAATGAAGGCAATACTAAGTGAAATGAAGGAAAATGCACAGGGAAACAATAATGATGGGAAGAAAACTGGGACCCAAATCAATGGAGTGGACAAGAAGGAAGAAAGGAACAACCAAACAGAAAAGAATGAAGAAACGAGAATTCAAAAAAATGAGGAGACTGAGGAACCTCCAGGACATTTTCAAATGTTCCAACATTCGAATTATAGGGGTACCAGAAGGGGAAGAGGAAGAGAAACAAGTGGAAAAGTTATTTGAACAAATAATAAAGGAGAAGTTCCCCAATCTGGCAAAGGAAATAGACTACCAGGAAGTCCAGGAAGCTCAGAGAGTCCCAAAGAAGGTGGACCCAAGGAGGAACACACCAAGGCACATCATAATTACATTAGCCAAGCTTAAAATGAAGGAGAGAATCCCTGAAGCAGCAAGAGATAAAGAGATAGTAACCTACAAAGGAGTACCCATCAGACTGTCAGCTGATTTCTCAAAAGAGACCCTGCAGGCAAGAAACAGCTGGAAAGAAGTGTTCCAAGTAATGAAATTCAAGGACCTACATCCAAGATTGCTCTATCCACCCAAGTTTTCATTTAGAATGGAAGGGCAGATAAAGTGCTTCCCAGATAAGGTCAAGTTCAAGGAGTTCATCATCACCAAGCCCTCATTATATGAAATGGTAAAGGGATTTATCTAAGAAAAAGAAGATAAAAAACAGGTATAGTAAAATGACAGCAAACTTGCAATTATTAACAACCACACCTAAAACAAAAACAGAAACAAACTAAGCAAACAACCAAAACAGGAACAGAACCACAGAAATGGAGATCACATGGAG